>CM076578.1:1355844925-1356149698 GCA_034641835.2 Pinus albicaulis | reverse complement strand
CTAAAACTGGGTTATTTGCATCGTCGGTAGTGTTGCTCCCCTGATTTAAAAAAATTTGTTAGACATTAAATTTATGGATGAAAACGAACATATTGAAAGGTTAATGTTTTACCTTATCAGGCATTCTGGATCTTGGGACCTGCCCCAAGCTTATGCGACGTTCAACTACGGCTTGATAGCCGAAATGGAAAGCGATATTTTTATCTTCCTCTATAGTTTCTATTCCGAAGTCATCACCCTAAATTACATATGATTGTGTATTTTTAATCATATTTGATAGGATTACAAAAACGTTGGAAGGTGATACAATTAATTATAAGATGTTTAGCTACTTAATTACAATTCTTGCAGCTAATTTCAAGTAGCCGCCCTGGCCTAGCTTTCGTTGCCTTTGAGGTGTCAGGCAACCTAGCATCAAATGATTGAAGTCAAATATTATGTAGCACACTTTTATTTTAGACATAGAGAAAATTAAAGTTATTGAATTAAAGTTGTAATTTACCTTGCGGGTCCAGTTGGCATTTTCCTTCTTTATTTTCCCTTTTCTCTTTTCCGTCATGGATGAGTGCTCTCCACTCACTCTCTGAAACTGCGAGAGGACGCTCATATCTAGGGTTAAATTGCAATTGCGTCCTATAGGTGTCCCTGGTATATTTCAAATATTTGGCGGCTACCTGAGCCACCGCTTTTCTGTCAAATGTGCCGACCCCAAAAAGGGCTTCTAGATAATCTAGAAGTTCTTTTTTCAGGTTGGAATTCTGGGAATTCCACCCTGTACGTATGGTTAGGCCAAAAATTACCAACGCATGGCTCTCCAGAATCCTGTAGAACTCATTGTTTCCTACACAGAATAAAACCAAAAGAAAAAGAAGATATTATCATTAATTTAAAAATAAAAATCATGATAAATATGTTTTAGATAAATTACATGAAATAGTTAAAATATTAAAATTTACCTGGGAGTTGTACATGCTTTATAGGGACACCCTCATCGTTCACCAACAACGTGCCATTAATGGTCCCTGTGGAGCTGACACGTGTAGCTCCAGGAAACACAATAATTTAGTTGGCCATATCAGCCTCATCATTGCCAACACGTTCAACGGTTGGCTGGGTGTCTGCTTGGGCAGGGTGTGTTTCTTGGCTAGCACCTAAAGGAGTAGAAGGTGTACGAGAGGGTTGTTGGGCAATCTATTGCCCTTGTGTCCCACTACCACCAACACCGGGTTCAGCAAGTGCCAGAAAACGCTACATACAAAAGAACTTTTTGTTAGTTTAGTCAATGTAAAAATTAAAAATCAAACTATCACAATTCATCTCATGCAGAACAAAAAAAATATCCTTTTGACTTTTTATTATTACCTGATATATTTCTAGTTTGCTCATAAGATGTTTTATCCTCTCTTCTGTTTCAGGTGTTTGAGGCGCATCTATCAAAGTATTAAATTTTGACCTTGCATCTCGTGCCTTTTTTCGCAACAAGAACACTGGAGATAGGGATGAAGAAAGCTCTTCCTCAAAGAGGGAATCATCAGGCGTACCATGGCTAGGTGTCTGCATATTTGAACAAAATTAATATTATTTCAATTATGTAAATAACTAAAATACATGAAGATAGAGCAATGCTGGCACTTTACATGTTCTTCCGCTGGCCTCTTTCCGCGATCATCCCGTCTCGGGGTTGTTCCTGCACTGCTCTGATTAGTCTGCCACATTGCAATAAAATTATAAATGTAAAAGCTTGAAAACGATATCTAACTTGAAAACACAAAATGAAAACTGAAATAATTTCTAATAAGACACCAGACAACAGAGTTAGAGTTTCAAATATGCCTTGCATTGAATTCAGTCCTGGAAACATGTCATTGCACATTAAGGCAACCAAAAAAGAGACGAGTTGATAATGAAGACCTTATTGAATATATTGTTGGAGCAACTTCTAGTAAACTTGTTGTGAAGACCTTGAGGACATTTTTGGAGCAACATTGTTGAAGTTGATGGTATAGCATTGTTGGAGACGATCTTGAAGGGCCTTGAAGTGAAGCTTTTGGAGCAACTATTGAAAAATCCTTAGAGCATTTAAGTAAGGCACTTTCTATCTTCCATCACATTTTTCCTTTCAATATCCTTTAAACGATTTTGTTGATATTTAATGTTTGAAATCACGTTATAATTCCTTTATTATATGTGTTTGGGGACTTTCCCTTTGAAATTACCCAAAAATACCCTGGAAATTTTATCTTTAGGATGCATGTCTGACCCTATTGTTCAATATTTTGATTGATAGTAGTAAAAATAGAGAGTTAGGGGGCTCTTGACTTGGTTTGGTTGGGCCATTACATCCCTAACATCTACTAGGGAGAACCCCCCTTGAGTTGGAGGAGAGCTAGCCCGAAGTGAAAAGAGGTTGGTGAGGTGACAATGGGGCTATTGACTTACACATGGTATCACACTTTAGCTTTAGGACTTTGTCTTGAGAAGTGTGATATTTTTCTATATCAATTCTCAAATTTTTTACAACACTATTGTTAAGAACTAATAAGAAGTGATGTTGAGGGGTTTTTGGGTATAAGAAAAAATACCATTTAAAAATGAGGGTTCTCAGTCCTTGGCATTCCTTCACCTGGGCCTAGGGGCACACTAGAATAATTTCACACTAAACCATGCAAACTTAAAAGTAACTTAACAAATACATAAAGTAATAATAATCATAATTCCTAATTTCCTATTGTACGATATGATGCAAATTATTCAAACATGAAGCAATGAAGACATGCAATGTCTGAATTTCAAGATTGATGAACCAATACAAGAAGTTAGAAACTACAACTTTGATTCAATACTGTGTGTCCTAACTCCAAGAAGGAATCTAGTTTGTAGTACAGAACATGCATCGTGTATTATCAATTCTTAATTGACAACAACTAATGGTCATCTACCTCATCAATTCCTTCCCATTTTGTGTTTTTATGTTATATTCCTTATAAAAGTGTCAAATTTCTCTCAAAGTAAGCAACCACCGAATAAAATAAAAAATAGTTGAGATATGATTGAGAAATGGTCATTTATTTCTTGAAAGGATCTTCACAATTTCTTTGGTTGTTTTTCATCTCAAGAAACAAGAAATGACCTAAGAAACTATCGTGATGTAATATAAGAAACAACACAGTGTAATGGCCATTTTCAAAGCCAAATGATGTCCATTGAGGACATGGCCTTTATTTGGTTCCTGTTTCATAGGAGTTTCGGGTAGAAATGGAACTTTGTTGTACCATTTCCAGTAGTAAAAAGGAAAACCTTCTTTTTCCATGGGAAATAATTTACCTTTCCTTTTTCAAGATAATCTAAATCACAAAAAATATGAACTATACTGCACACATTCTTGAATAATGTGAAAGTGGAAAGGAATACCCTACACAAGTGATGCACACATGTACATTTGAACACTAATAGATTTTTGTAGTTGAAATGCAATGCTTGTTTTCATTTAAATGTAGGGTTTTTAAAGCAGGGAGAAATAATGGCTGGCAAATTAATAAGCGTTTCTTTGGGAAAAATTTAAATCTTGTATTGGGTGATGAAGATAATAGAGGGTATTGAATCTTGATTCTTGACATCTGGAGAGAACCCTACAGCCTAACACAATCCAATGGAATTGACCAAAAAAACCCAAATAGAGTCAACCCTACTATAGGAGGAAGGGCCTGCAGTAAGAACTTACCATTTTGCAAGAGCTGAGGGCGAATGTTGTTCTGCAAGAGCTGAGGGCGAATGCTGTTCTGCAAGAGCTGAGGGCAAATGCTGTTCTGCAAGAGCTCAGGGCGAATGCTGAGGGCGAATGTTGTTCTGCAAGAGCTCAAGGCGAATGCTGAGGGCGAATGTTGTTCTGCAAGAGCTGAGGGCGAATGCTGAGGGGCGCGTGCCTGCTCGCAAGAGCCTGAGGGCCAATGTTGTTCCGCAAGATCTGCAAGAGCGGAGGGCGAATGCGCGCGTCATATCAGACGTTAATGTAGCACACATGTACATTTGAACACTAATAGATTTTTGTAGTTGAAATGCAATGCTTGTTTTCATTTAAATGTAGGGTTTTTAAAGCAGGGAGAAATAATGGCTGCCAAATTAATAAGAGTTTCTTTGGGAAAAATTTAAATCTTGTATTGGGTGATGAAGATAATAGAGGGTATTGAATCTTGATTCTTGACATCTAGAGAGAACCCTATAGCCTAACACAATCCAATGGAATTGACCAAAAAAACCCAAATAGATTCAACCCTACTATAGGAGGAAGGTCCTGCAGTAAGAACTTACCATTTTGCAAGAGCTGAGGGCGAATGTTGTTCTGCAAGAGTTGAGGGCGAACGCTGAGGGCGAATGCTGAGGGCAAATGCTGTTCTGCAAGAGCTGAGGGTGAATGCTGAGGGCGAATTCTGTTCGGCAAGAGCGGAGGGCGAATGCGCGCGTGATATCAAACGTTAATGTAGCTATTGCAACGGATACGAAACAATAAAATCATTCTTATGTAGCATGCATATAAGTTTCGTATTTTTATTTAGTGCGCATATAAGTGTCATTATACCGACAACGGAAAAGGCATCGCTATTGCGACGAAGGCCTCCAAACGTCACAATTGCGACACTTAGACATTGTGTCATACTTGCGACGTTTGCAGGCAGTCGTCGCAATAGCGACGCTTTGGGCCATAGTGTCGCAATTGCCATGTCTTCCTCCAAACATCGCAATTGCGACACTTTTCTAAGTGTCGGTATTGCGACACTTTTCTATAAACATCGATATAGCGACGGTTTCGGGCGTGATGGAAAAAATTTGGGGAAATTTCCGAGATTTGGTCAAAAGCGTCGGAACCAAGTGTCGGAATTTCCGCCAAATGTAGTAGTGGAAGTTGCTCCAACAATATATTCAATAAGGTCTTCATTGTTAACTCGTCTCTTGTTTGGGTGCCTTAATGTGCAATGACATGTTTCCAGGACTGAATTCAATGCAAGGCATATTTGAAACTCTAACTCTGTCTTCTGGTGTCTTATTAGAAATTATTTCAGTTTTCATTTTGTGTTTTCAAGTTAGATATTTTTTTCAAGTTTTTACATTTATAATTTTATTGCAATGTGGCATACTGATCAGGGCAGTACAGGAACAAACCTGAGATGGGAAGATCGCAGAAAGAGGCCAGCGGAAGAACATGTAAAGTGCCAGCATTGCTCTATCTTCATGTATTTTAGTTATTTACATAATTGAAATAATATTAATTTTGTTCAAATATGCAGACACCTAGCCATGGTACGCCTGATGATTCCCTCTTTGAGGAAGAGCTTTCTTCATCCCTATCTCCAGCGCTCTTGTTGCGAAAAAAGGCACGAGATGCAAGGTCGGAATTTAATACTTTGATAGACGCGCCTCAAACACTTGAAACAAAAGAGAGGATAAAACAACTTATGAGCCAGCTAGAAACATATCAGGTAATAATAAAAAGTCAAAAGGATATTTTTTTTGTTCTGCATGAGATGAATTGTGATAGTTTGATTTTTAATTTTTACATTGACTAAACTAACAAAAGTTCTTTTGTATGTAGCATTTTCTAGCATTTTCTGAACCCGATGTTGGTGGTAGTGGGACACAAGGGCAAGAGATTGCCCAACAACCCTCTCGTACACCTTCTACTCCTTTAGGTGCTAGCCAAGAAACACACCCTGCCCAAGCAGACACCCAGCCAACTGCTGAACGTGTTGGCAATGATGAGGTTGATATGGCCAACTACATTATTGCGTTTCCTGGAGCTACACGTGTCAGCTCCACAGGGACCATTAATGGCACGTTGTTGGTGAATGATGAAGGTGTCCCTATAAATCACGTACAACTCCCAGGTAAATTTTAATATTTTAACTATTTCATGTACTCTATCTAAAACATATTTATCATGATTTTTATTTTTAAATTAATGATAATATCTTTTTTTTTCTGTGTAGGAAACAATGAGTTCTACAGGTTTTTGGAGAGCCATGCGTTGGTAATTTTTTTCCCAACCATACGCATAGGGTGGAATTCCCAGAATTCCAACCTGAAAAAAGAACTTCTAGATTATCTAGAAGCCCTTTTTGGGGTCAGCACATTTGACAGAACATCGGTGGCTCAGGTAACCAGCAAATATTTGAAATATACCAGGGACACCTATAGGACGCAATTGCAATTTAACCCTAGATACGAGCGTCCTCTCACAGTTCCAGAGAGTTATTGGAGAGCATTCATCCATGACGGAAAAGATAAAAGGGCAAAGAAAGAAGGAAAAATGCCAACTGGACCCGCAAGGTAAATTACAACTTTAATTCAATAGCTTTAATTTTCTCTATGTCTAAAATAAAAGTTTGCTACGTCATATCTGACTTTAATCTTTTGATGCTAGGTTGCCTAACACCTCAAAGGAAACCAAAGCTAGGATTGAAAAAAAGGGCCATCACAAGCTAGGCCAGGGCGGCTACTTGAAATTAGCCGCAAGAATTGTAATTAAGTAGCTAAACATCTTATAATTAATTATATCGCCTTCCAACGTTTTTGTAATCCTATCAAATATGATTAAAAATACACAATCATATGTAATGTAGGGTGATGACTTCGGAACAGAAACTACAGAGGAAGATAAAAATATCGCTTTTCATTTCGGCTATCAAGCCGTAGTTGAACGTCGCATAAGCTTGGGGCAGGTCCCAAGATCCAGAATGCCTGATAAGGTAAAACATTAACCTTTCAATATGTTTGTTTTCATCCATAAATTTAATGTCTAACAACTTTGTTTAAATCAAGGGAGCAACACTACCGACGAGGCAAATAACCCAGTTTTAGAGCCAGATGTAGATGATCCTCACGTGCAACCTGATCATTGTAGTGGGGACCAGGCCGACAATGCTACTATCAGTGAGGGCCGTGACGGTAATTAATTTCCACTTATAATTTTTTCTAATTACACCTTGATGGTTGTCCTTATAACGTTTTTTGTTTAAATGACAAAGAATGTTTCCCTTGAGGATCTTACCACCAGAGAGGAAGACAGGGCAACAGTCTCAACGGCGACAACTGGTGCACCAGGTAAATAATCTCATTGCAATTTTTTTTATTAATATTACCGAACTAGTTCAATGATATTTAAAAACCGACAATTAAAATTTAATATTATCTGTTTTTGTAGGCGATGCCCCGTCACTGGATCAGACCAGACATCGTGACTACGCAACTAGGTCAGCGGCGACAACTGGTGCACCAGGTAAATAATCTCATTGCAATTTTTTTTATTAATATTACCGAATTAGTTCAATGATATTTAAAAACTGACAATTAAAATTTAATATTATCTGTTTTTGTAGGCGATGCCCCGTCACTGGATGAGACCAGACATCGTGACTACGCAACTAGGTCAGCAGTGCGGGTCGAAAGGCACGAAACAGGAGCAGAGCACAATGATATTGATGATGTAATTAGGAGCTTTAGAAATAGGAAGAAGAAAAAGAAAATTTCATAATGTAAAATATTATATTATTATAAGACAAACATTACCATACTTGGAACGTTTTTTGCGTTATATAAAAAACTCATTTATCATACTAATTTTATGTCAAGCATTAATTGCAATGTTTCCTTGTGTACTTTTTGTTGAATTGTTTTTTTATTAGTTATTGAATATTTTTTTTATGCTCATGAAAGTAAAAAATGAAATATAGATTGGGTATTGGGGAATTGAGAGTGATGTGAGGGGGGGGAGGGGCCATAAGAGCTTCCACCTTCACGTGGTTGGCCCTATTTAGTAGAGAATAATTTATTGGAGCGATTTAATCTTGGAGAAAACCTCCCTCGATCCAGCGTAGCAACAAAAAAGTCACTGTTGACTTAGTTGAAATGAAACCTTTTTGTTTAGGTTGCTGCAGCAGGTGTAAACCCCATTCAAATTACTAGGGGCATTAACAAGACAATAAAGGCCCTTGTTTCGGAACTCAAAATTTTGTCAAAGGAGGTAAACGCTTGCCTTTTGAGTAGGTTGGTTTTCCTTTTTGCTGATGGTTTGGTGTATCTAATTTAATTAGTTGCCTAAGGTATTTTTGGTTGCAAACTCCTTTTCATTTTTCATACAGTATTGGCCTTGTGGAATACATTTGATTGTGTGGTCTTGTTAGATCTACAACATTTGTAGTTGTTTAGTCTTATGGCCGAGGTGCACTTTTATTATGGAAATAGTTGATGCAATAATGTCATTTAATCCTTACTGCAGGGTAGCATGTTGAGAAGTTTCTTGTGAAACATTTGGTATTCAAAATGACACTTGATCCTATACAGCATCATGCACTTGACTTCAAAATTAATAGTCAAAGTGTGCCAGAAAATTCTTGCAAAATTTCAAATATTTATGTTGTTTTAAACCATTATCTTTTTCATGTATTGGATGTTGAAAATGAGAAAAAGACTTTGGTATGAAACCAAATGGTGAATAGTTTCCAGCAAAACAACCACTTCCAAGACATGATCTAGAAGTAGAACATATGTACTTATGAAGCATAGTAAGATATCCTTGATGCATTGTCAATGTTTGGCTAGGGTTATTTTTGGAGAAAATAAATCCTTATTCCTAGAATAGTGATCTTCAATACAAGTAAATACCAGAGAAGAGAGATCATCGTGTGACATAAACCTATTAACAAAAGTGAACAGGGAGTGATTATTAATTATGGCATACACAGTGATTGAAGGGCCTAAAGAGGAAAACCCATGCCATCACTAGTATTTCCAGGCCTCTTACGCACCTAGGCCCAAAAAATCTTCCCTTTCACTTCATATAAAGGATAAAAAAGAAGCATGAAGCATACCCTTAAGGAAGAGCAAGGAAGCATTGGAGAGGCCACACCATCCTCCAATATGAGAAAAGGAACATCAATAGAAAATAAGCCCACAAACCAGAGTATCCAAAATTCTAAAAAATCCAACCTTTCATAAAGAGTGAGGATGGAAATAACAATCACAAATAAAAACAAGGACTGGAACTTGGACTCTTGAACATCAATAAAGAAATGAACTAAAGCCATAAAATCCAATTACCTTAGTTTTCTACCAAATTTCACGTTCCTTTCCCCTGTCCTTTAGCTGGAATACCCAACCCTCCTAACATCCCAATGTCACCCCTAATCCAGTTACTACAATAAATTCAATATTCCTCCTACCACCATTTCGTTAAGTATCCAAGTGCTCCAAGAAGGGGATTTCCTACAATACACTATGCAATCAAAGATTGATCATAGCCACATACTCTAAATATCCTATGAGAAGGCTAAATCCAATTATTTCCACAACACCACACTATTGCAAACCTTCAATGCTTATTATCTTTGAAATATCCCACACTTGAAAATCCATGCCCATGCATTCATTGAATGAGATACCTGCTTCCACCATAACCATAATATCATAAAGAGAATACGACCTCGTCACCACATGATGTCCAAGTGCCTCAGAACCTTCAGTTGTCATGCCACTAAGGCACTGTGTCTAATCAAAGGTAGAGCTATATTCTTAACTTGTGTGCTCCCACGCCTCAAACAATTTGAATGTCATCACATAATTAATATGTAATTTTATTATGGGAAGGAGTCATACTTCCTTTCCCCCTCCAAAATAATTCTACAACTTTTTATTTTACCCCTTTATTAGCCATAAAACCAGCCTTGGAATTGTTTACTATAAAGAGCTAGAAACATTTCCTTCTCGTAATAGAATGGTACCCATGGTAACTTCACTTGAAAATTTGATGACATTCCATATTTTTAGGGAGTGTTCTAGAGTAAATGATGCAGGGGCATTAGAGTCTAGCTAGCAATGTGAAAGCTTGTTCACATGTTGTGGCTAGTTGAGTTAAAATTCATTCACTAATAGGTGAAATTCAATGTTTAATGAGAGGATTGAATTCTTCAAACAAATTAATATTATTATTTTTGTAATAAATTAGGAGAGTATTTAGAGATAAGTGGTTTTAATAGGTGTGAGCTTGTTGAGCATATCTAACCGCAGTTGATATATTTTAGGAAGATATTTGGACAAGTAGGATTTTGTCTCAATTTAGGAAATTTGATCCTAAATTGAAGAGTTCTTTGTTTGTAATAAAACTATAAATTAGAATCTTTGTAATGGAGAAAAGTGGAGTTGGCCGTGAGGAATTATTGTGAGGATTGAAATTAATAAAGATTGCAAAGTTCTGAATTATTGTTCGTACTGGCAATCCCCGGAGATCTTTTATCTTCGAAATTTTATTGGTTTGATATTTCTGTATAAGTTGAGGGCAATCGAACTAATATGGTCTCTGTTTAGAAGAAGACTTGATTCTTTTTAAATTCTTGAATTAAATAGTTCAATATTAGTTTGACTGCAACGCAGACTCTGTATGAATACTTCTTTATGTTTGCAAGATGCTTATATTCCTACGTCCTCTCTGTTAAGATAAAACACATTTTTTTAGTGTGAAGAAGTTCTTTTATATCAGAGATCAATTCTGATATCAATAAGAATTTGTATAAGCGTTCTGGGGTTTGATTGGCAAGAATCAATATGATTCTGGCCTTGAAAGTTGCCAAACGAAGAATCTATGATATTGTTGAAACACAATCTTAACGCAGAGAGAGAAACTCCTTTTGACGCAGTGAAATTTTGAAGGTGTATTTAAATATATGTTTGCTGGAATGATACTGTTGAATCACAGTCTTAACGCAGAGAAAGAAATTGTTTGTTTTAAAGGGCAGAATTCAGAGTTAACACAATCAAATTCCAGTTTTGAAGAAGTAGTTTGAAGGTATAATACAGCCAAAATCGCATAGCTCTGGCATATTAAAGCTCAACTCTTAAGAAATTGCGATTCTATCAATTCAGCATTGTGACATATCTGAGCCAGCATTGGAAACTTCAGGTATGAGCCAGCGTTGGAAATTTAACGCGTTGGAAACTTCAGGTATGAGCCAGTGTTGCTTTGAAATTAAATGAATACGTTGGAAGATGTATGAACCAACATTATTTGAAATGGAAATTGGTTTATTAAAAAAATCGATGTGTGGGCTGAGTGAAAGCGTAGACTAAGTGTTTATGTTGGAAATTTAATAGTTTTTAAATATTTGATTTAAAGACTTAGCTATTCATTCCAAAGGATTTTAATATTGGTTCAAACCATTTTTTTTGATGCTATATTCAATATCAAAAAGGGGTTATAAGAGATTGATTTAAAGAGCTCTTAAAATGATTTAGAAGCACTTTATTTAAAGCCAAAGATCATATTGTGGAAATTTTATATAACTTCGGTAGATTTCATTAATCAAATTTTGGAAATTTGATGAATGAAAATGAAAGTGAAGAATTGAATCCGACTCCTCCGGAGTTAGAAACCATTGTGAGCAAATTTGAAAGGCTCTCCTTAACGTCTGCACCATCACCGCCATTAGTAAAGATAGTGGATTATATTGCAAGAGTCTCTTATTGCAATTGTATCTCTCACTCTAATACCAAAAATCATCTTTAATATTTGAAACAAGGCATATGCTTATGCCATATTATTAGATGTATGTCCCAAGCCCCAAACACGCTTTAGTTATTCAATATTATCAGGGTGGAAAATCATCCCCACTCTTGCCACCCTATGGTTTCCTTTGATAGCCCCATTGAAACAAAGGATAAATCAATTTTTCTTCTTCATCCATTTTTTGAATTCCCCTGTTTGGAGTCTAAGTGTCCATTAGTTTATGGGGATTTTCCCTCCATAGTTGAAGGTATGACCCCAAAATATTTAACCCATTTTTCCTCATCATCATCTAGATTATGATCTTCCTCCTTTGATTCCTTGGTGAATTTTTGGGTCGAGTTTGTTGATTAGAGGATTACTAAGGATGACAATGATTTTGGATGAGGGAGGTTGTAATACCCTAAAAGAAATAGTTTCATTAGGTTCATGGGAGCACTTAACCATTCCAAAGATGAGTTGGGCACCATGTGCGTTGCAATGCAATATCACACACTATCTGTGCACGTATACCGTCAATGTGGGATTTGTGTGACAATGACATGATGATTGAGATGGGTGATTTTGGTAGATGTGAGAGCTCCCACATACTTAGCACAGGCTTGGGTTCATGTGGCAATGTGGTTGGGATGATTTGTCCAAGAGCGCACGTTGAGATGGGACAAACAAGTTAGCTAGCAATGCACTCGCACACATTCCATACTTGAGATGAGTTGACCAAAATACACCAACTTGTAGAATGGACTGATTTGGGGCGACCCAACTTGAGAATGTGGTGTTGATATGGAATGGAATGGGTTGACCTAAATTTTTTGTGATACCATGTGATGGCAAGATAAGTTGAGTGGAATGATTCACCACACTTGAAATGGGTATATGACACGTCGACCGAGACAAGTTGTGACATTGTGCGATGGAGGAGCCAATTAGGTGGAATGATTTATGCACACGATGGGAGATGGAAAATTGTCTAGGTGCTTATAGATTCAACCATATGAACTTACGTGCCCCAAAAAAGGTACACAACATTTGGGAAAATTGCAATACACCATATACATATACATATATATATATAACTCAGATGAGTTGTGGAACAAAGGTGAATGGAGCAGAATTTCGCACAATCATGTGAGTGGATAGTAGTGTGTTTGGGAAATAATTTAGAATGAACCAAACAAAATCCTAGGACAAGTAAGACAAATGGCATGACTAGGCCACGCCAGACGAGTGGACATGCAAGCCATTTTTTTCGTGATTTGATAATGTGGCGTGCCTCTCCTTTTGAAATGCAAACAAAGGCATGACCAGGTTTGGAATTAGTGAGACAAGTAAAAAATTTGTGTTCATTGACTCTGACGTAATGGGACAAAATTTGGTGTTTTCTAGATGGACCAAAATTTTATGTTTGATTATGCAGATCAAAATTTGGCATTTGGGCTAAAATTTGAAGTTTCTTCTTAGTCAAATTTTGAGGTTAGGGTAAGATTGAAATTTGGTGTTTGGTAGAAATGTGGAGTTTTGTTGTAAATTAGGTGTTTTGTTCAGGGAGTGAATATTTTGTATGGTTTGGCACAAATTACTATTGTTGATGTAATCTTTATCATTATTATACATCTTTTGAGTTTTAGGCCAATGAGTTGCCCACATCATATTATTTGCATATATGTCTTGATGTATTTTATGATGAGATAAGTGTATTTTTGTACATGTCAACACTTTATTAATTAAACAAGTAATTCCACAAAAAACTTAAATAAAAGAAGAGTAGGTGTATATCAAGTTTAAGTAAGTCAAAGTTGAGCAAGACATTAGGAGGAAAAAACATTGGCATCTCATTCCCAAAGATCCAAGGTGTGTCTCTAACTATGTGGGATCTCTAGGGAATTGACAGATGACCTCCTTTTCTAGCGTTGCAACTCCTCCCTCTTCCTTTTGTTCAAAAGTTCCTTGGGACTTCATTTTTTTTGTGAGGGTCGATATGTACTATTTGGAGGAGAATTGCCTCAGATTTGCTATGTCATTGTAGCCTGGAATTGGGGGACTAGGCCCATGGTATGGTCTATCCTTACTCTGTAATGATGTAACTCTTTCCTCCCTCTTGTATTCTACTATTGTAGCAGGTGGTTGTTATATAAGCCCCTCCCTTGTGTGACTTTCTCATCCTAGGTTGTGTATACTAATGTGTTAACTTGGCAGCTCAGTAACAAATTCCAACCATTGGATAAATTCCTCTTCCTAAGAGGACCAGAATTGACTTTTGAAGCACTGCATTGGGATAAGGGAATGTAGGTTTTAACCCTGTACATAAATTACCTGCAAACGAATTCTCAAAAATAGAAAATAAACAATGGAAAGAACATAAAACATAAAACAAAAATACACAAATATTTTCCCATAGATCCCAAAACCGGGACTACCAAATTGATTATTCATTATATTCTTTTCATTTTTATAATACATACATATAAATTCCAAATCATTCATAAAACCCCAATCCATTAACCCTAAATTAGAACATAATTATAGTTCCCTTGACCGTATCTATAAAATAACATGGGAAGAAAACCATCGTGCCCAAAACCATGTGCAAAACCCATGAAAAAAACTATGGGTAGGTCAAACCACCATCTTTGGGTCCGCATAAATTTTTTCTTGGGGTGCAACCCCGGACCCCGTGCAGGGAGGCTACCACCCCCCTGTAAACCCCCCAATGAGGGGGGTTGTCATCCCCCCCCGTGACCACCCTACTATGCCAAAGGCAACAAACAAGGGGGGACTATCACCCCCCTATATTTTTGATGTGAAGCCCATAATATGGAATTTGATTAGGTCAGCCTAGAGCACAAATGTCCCTCTTCCGATGCCTATAAATTAAGGACACCTCAAGCTCATTTAGATACCATTCATCACACATTTCTCTCTGTCTTCTTGGGTTTGATCTATCTAAAAAATTGTAGGTCTTCTCTCACACATGTGAAGGAGAAAGAGGAAAAAATTACAGGTGGTCAAAATCTGAAACTGACTACAACTTTGACCAGCATTGACCAATGTTGACTTTGACTTTCTGGGTTGATTTTTGGTTCTATATTTTGAGGGTATTTTTGTTTGGGTGGGCCACACTTATTGGTATGAAAATCAAGGAGATATAGGCCGAGTTTGAATTCTATTGATTAAGCTCTTGAGGGGTTGTTTGGTCATTGACTGGAGGACTGGTTAGGGCAGATCGACTATTATTGACTTGGGAAGATTTGCAGTTGCACCAGAGTTGACTTTTGTTGATTCTCCCTCTCTTGTCTCTGATTTGGATAATTTCTTGTTATATTGACTAAATTGGATATTGGATATTGGCTAGTTAAAGCTTGATTTTGACTCTTGGATGTTGTACCCTCTGTTGAACTTTTGAAGACAATCTAATAAAAAAAGAATTGTAAAGGTTTTTCCCCTTGTGGGGTTTTTCCATGGTCATTAACCAAACATTGTCTCTCTTGTCTCTTGGCTATTTTTCATTATGCATAATATATCATTTTTCTATCTACTATTTTTCTCTTGTTATTGGTTAATTGAAGATGTGGAAATTGTAATTTGGATGTGATTGGAAATTGTTGAAGTGATAGTTGCAACATAGAACAAATATTAATGAAAAAATTAACTTGGAGAGAGCGCTAAGGTGAAGACAGTCCCAAGAGACATAGAGAAAGAGCATCCATATTCTCGCAGTTGATTGAAAATACATTTTGGTTTGGTAAAAATGTCTACATCGTACTTCAAGGATAATGAAAATCTAGTTGATGCATCTAACTTTGCAGCTTGGAAGACGAGGATCAATGTCACCTTAGATGAGTAATATGTCTTGGAATATGTGGAAGGAAATATTTTAGCACCACCAGAAAATGCTCCCCATGTTGTCAAGTTTAAGTACAAGAAAGGTGAGATTAAATTTATGAAGATCATTATTGATTCTTTAAGAGGTCATCTACTTGAGTATAATTAATATTTGACGATATCCAAATAAATGTACAATAATATTGTTGGCATGTATGACGTGAAAAATTTGAGCCACATTATGGGTTTGAAAAATCAATTCAAGGAATCTAGGATGCACAAAGGAGAGACTATACAATAATTCTTCATGAGAATCACTCAAATCAAGGATTAAATCCAAACTGCTGTAGAAATTGTATCTGCAAGGAATTGGTGATGACTGCCCTTAGTGGTCTTCCTTCATCATGGGACATGTTCCTTACTTACATCAACAATAGGGAAAGGATCCATTATTTTGGTGAGCTACTTTCTCTATGAAATCAAGAAGAAATAATGATGATATCTAGGGGAAGAATTCAAATGCAAAATGAATAAGAGCCTACTGCTTTCATTGCTCAAGGGAAGACGAAGAATAAGAAGAAAGGAAATCAAGCCAACCTAGACTCTAAGAATCCAAGAAGATGAGATATAGATGTTGAATGCTACAATTGTCATCAAAAGGGTCACTATGCTCGAGATTGCCTTGAGAAGCGAGATGCTCCAAGAAGGAATACTTCAATGTCCTACAACAATAATCATGGCTACAACAGAAATAGGTTATATGATAGATAAGATGGAAGAAGGAATGATATAAGAATAGGAGACTTCCCTGATGATATTGAAGAAGGATATTGTTCATAAAAGAGGTCAAGGAATTCCAGGAATGAATGGTAATGCTACTAATTAATCTCAATATATCCTTATTTTTTCACTTTCTAATTCCTCTCCTCCAAATACTTGGGATATTTGGTTGGTCGATAGTGGAGACTCTCATCATTTGTCTACGTATAAAGAATTTCTCTCTAATTTTGTAGAGAGGGAGTAAATTTTAAATATTATTCTTGGAGATAACCCCACTCATCGCATTAAAAGCTTTAGGTCTATTAAATTTCACTTGGACTCTAGGGAATCTGTTTTTCTTCATGATGTGATGTATGTGTTGTGATTGAAGAAGAATTTGGTATATATATCTACTTTACAAGACTAAGGAATGAGGGTTTATTTCATAAAAGGAAAAGTACTTGGAAA
Organism: Pinus albicaulis; assembly: GCA_034641835.2. Lineage (NCBI taxonomy): Eukaryota > Viridiplantae > Streptophyta > Pinopsida > Pinales > Pinaceae > Pinus > Pinus albicaulis. Next base: position 1,356,133,104 of record CM076578.1, on the reverse strand, counting down.
GTTGGATCATCTATGACAGTGCTTTCAGATTGGGATCTATATTTGAATGACTTTATAGAGTCACTGGAAGACCTATTCTAACAATGGTACATGACACTAATCATAAAATCAAGTTGTGGCATTGTATATTAACCCGTCTACATTATGAAGATATTCCAAAATCGAAGAATTTTTAAGCCCATCATGATGGAGGGTGTCTAGGATGTGTCAGTGGAAATAAGACAAGGGGACCATTCTCCTATAGAAATAACAATTATAATTACATCGTCCATCTCATTCATTCTGACATATGTGGTCTAATGCTCATTCACTTGGTGGCCATCTCTACTATAGTACCTTCATCAATGATTTATCATGGAATTCATGGATATATTATTTGAAGTATAAGGATGAGGCCTTCAAACTATTCACAGACTTCAAGGATTTGGTTGAAAATCAAACATGGAGTAAAATTAATATCTTTAGGCCTGACAATAATGGAGAGTACATTTCAAATCAATTCATAGAATTTTGCAAGAAAGAATGTATCAAGAAGAAGACAATCATGCTCTATAATCCCGAAAAAAATGAAATGGTTGAGAGAAAGAACAAGTCTATTATAGAAGTTGCCCGAGCCATGCTCCATGATCAAAATTTGTCGAAGTTCTTTTGGGGTGAAGAAAAAGATGCATTAATATACCTTCAAAACATGGTGCCTTATCAAGCATTGGACAACAAGACTCCCGAAGAAGTATCTGTAGGTGTCAAGCCCAACATTGGTCACCTATGTATATTTGGTTGCCTCGTATATTTTCATGTGGTGAAAGATAAAACAAACAAGTTGGAATAAACAAGAATAAAAGGTATGTTTGTTGGATATCATGAAAATTATAAATCATTTATAATATATATTCCTAGTTAAAGAAAGGATAAAATTAGGAGGGATGTAATATTTTATGAAGATGTTTCCCTTTAGAGAAAGCAAGAAGTTGTTCAAGTACCAGGGATATGTTATAGTGATGAGAAATATGATTGAAGTTGAGCCTCCCACCTTTGAAGAACTCATTAAATAACAAGTTTGGAAGGATGCTATGGATGAAGAATATGAATCATTTATGAAGAACGACGTATGGGATGTTGTTCCAAGATCAAAGGGGAAATCCATGGTGACTTCGAAATGGTTATTCAAGATAAATCATGGAGTTGATGGAAGGAAGTATTGATAAATATAAGGCAAGGTTCGTGGCAATAGGATTCTCCTAGAAAGAGAGAGAATATTATGATGATATATTTGCTCTTATGACCGAATACACCACCATTCGTTTGATAATTTCCCTTGTTGAAAATCAAGGATGGACCCTTCACCAGATGGATGTGAAGACAACATTCCTCCATGGCATGTTATAGGAATAAGTTTACATTGAGAAGCCACATGGATTTGAAGTAGAGGACCATAAGACACAAGTTTGTAGATTGAAGAAGACATTGTATGGCTTGAAGCATGCCCCCAGAGGAAGATATTCTTGCATTGACAATTACTTGATGAAGCTTGGATTCACAAGGAGCTATGTCGATCCAAACATGTACTTCACAGTTATCCAAGGTATGCCTCTCATTTTGGTATTATATGTTGATGAATTATTTTTGAAAGGTGTAAACCCTCTCATTCTTGAATGTGATAGGGAGATGGATTTTGAATTAGAGATGAAATATCTTGGTTTTATGCACTATTTCCTGGTATTTGAGGTATCACAAAGACAAGGTAAGGTTTTCCTTTCATAAGGAAAATATGTTGTGAAACTGTTAGAGAGATTTGGCATGGTAGAATGGAAGTCCTTGCCTACACTTATGGAGATGAATTTAAAGAAGCTATGTGGATAGGTTGCTGGACCAGACCTTTCAAACCATTATGAGTATAAAAAACTGGTTGGTGCTTTGATGTTCCTTGTGAACAGGCATCTTTACACATGCTTTGCAATTAACTATTTGAGCCAGTTTATGACTAAGCCTCACCATGTACATTGGGTTTGCCAAGCATGTATTGAGATATCTACATGGGACTATTAACCTTGGACTGTGATATGTCATTGTAGATGTTAGACTACATGGATATACATACACATATTGTCCTGACAATGTTGTCGCTAAGAAGAGTAATTTCGAATGTTCTTTTAGTCTTGGATCTACCACGATATCATGAATGAGTAGGAAGCAAAAGTTTGTATCCCTTAGCACAACTGAGGCTTAGTATATTGCAACCAACCTATTAATATATGAAGACATTTTGTTGAGGAATCTCTTTGGAGAGTTTTTTGAGCAGGTCCTAGACACAACAATTATCTATTGCAAAAACAAGAGTGGGATTCGTTTGTCAGAGAACTGTGTGTTCCATGACAAGTCAAAGAATATTGATATCAAATATCATTACATCCAAGACATGGTGCAGAGAGGAGTTGTGAGACTCCTTCACATTTTGACAGATGAGAAGATATATCCTCACAAAGGATTTTCCGAAAGGAAATTTCTTGGTCTATAGAGAGAAACTTGGTGTTGCAAAAAAGGCATTTTCTCCTTCCTTTCATTCAATAGGAGTCATTTCTCTCTCCACCCTCTACTAGTTCTCATGTTGCAGTAGAGGTTGTTTCTTTTTTGGCACCCTCTTCTAGTTCTTGTGTCTTCTTTTTCTTCACTATTTGTTAGTTCTTGTGTTATAACATGGGTTTTTTCTGTCTCTGCACCCTTTGTTAGTTCTTGTGTTGCAATAGGGGTTGTTTATTTCTCTTGTTTATCTTCTCTGCTTCATGGGTTTTGTGTTACAATAGGCAGGTTATCTTGAACTTCATTGGATACTTTTTTCCTTATCGATGGATGTGTCCCTATTTTATTGGGGACTTCAATATCTGGTATCCCTCTAGACATCCCCTTTCATGTGGACCACATTGTCTTCTTTGGAGGAGAGCTTCCAATGAATATTAATTCACTGTCACACAAAAATATCTATTGGAAAACATCGTCTTCTTTAGAGGAGAGCTTCCAATGAACATTACTTCACTGTCACACAAAATTTTGGGTCCAGGCTTGTCTCGAGGGTTGGTGTAAGACCCTCGAAGCATCAATCACATCAGGTGCACAAGATGTAAGAGGGTTGGGCACCATGCATGTTGTGATGTAATATCACACAACATGGGTGCACTTAGATGATTGATGTGGGACAAAATGCTCGAATTTGGGTTTCTAGAATCACGTGATGAGGATTCATGTGACTAATTGAGTATTGAGATGGGCAAGTTGGTTTTATAAGAGAGCACCCATACATTTGACATAAACTTTAGTTCACATGGAAAAGTGATTGGTACAAGTTCTGCAAGAGAATATTCCAAGATGAGTTCAACTCATCAGCTGGGCATGTGCCCACACAATTATTCCATACTTGAGATGAATTAGTAAAAATATACAAACTTGTAGAACAGATCAAGTTGGGTCAAACCAACTCATGAATGGGTGTCGAGATGGAATGGACCGGGTCAGTATCAATGGAGTCGGGATGTTGTCCGATGAAGAGATGAGTAGGGTAGAATGACTCACCATACTTGTAATGGATAGATGAAACGTCAATCGGGATGATTTGGGACACCTTTCAATGGAGGATTTGACTGGGAAGAACAATTTGTGCACACGATGGGAGATGGAATTTTGAATAGGAAATTGTAGAGTCAACCATACAAATTGATGCACCCCAAACGAGGGATACAATGGTCGAAAAAAGTGTGACAAACCACATATAATTAAGTTGTACGAGTTCTGGAATGAAGGAAAATAGAGCACATTTCGGTGGAGTTGTGTGAGTGGAAAACATGGTTTCCATGCAGTAGTTCAGAATAAACCAAGTAGAATTTTGGGGTGAGTAAGATGGAGGGCATGACTAGGTCACATCTCTTTAGATGGGAAGATGTGTGGGCCTGTTGTTTTGGAATTGATAGTGTAGCATGCCTCTCCCCTGGCAACACGGACGAAGGCACAACTAATTTTTGCATTGGGTGAGACAAGCTGAAATTTTGTGCTTGTCTACCTATGATTTAAGGGGCCAATATTTGGTGTTTTCTAGTGTATCAAAATTTGGTGTTTTTTCATGTGGACCAAAATTCGACATTTAGGATAAAATTTGAGGCTTCTTCGGAGCCAACATTTGAGGTTTGGGAAAGACCGAAATTTTGTGTTTTTGCTAGGGAAGACCTTTATTATATATTTTAGCATGGGTTTCCATTTATGTGAGCCTATGGGATGTTTGATGTAATCTCTATCATTATTATTCATCTTTTGGGTTTAGGTTGGTGAGTTGCTTGCACCATAATGTGTATATCTATCTTGATGTAATGCATGATGAGATGATTATATTATTGTACATGTGAATATTTGGTTAAGTAAATAAGTAATTATACAAAACACTTAGCTAAAAAAAGTGTAGGTATAGTCCAATTTTAAGTAAGTCCAAGTTTCATAAGTCATTGGGTAGAAAAAACATTGGTGTAGCACACCTAGAGATCCATCAGGTACCTATAACCATGCAAGTTATCTAGGAGCATGATAAGTGTTATCGGGGTATAATATTATGGATATTGGAAGATCATGAAGATGGTGAGAAGCATTAAAGCAGGTTTATCGAAAATAGTTCCTACCATGGGAGGTAGTGTTCAACTAAGATTGCAAATGGGTTTTTGGGTGTTATTAAGGGGAAAATTGGGGTGATTTTCACCATTACATCTATGAAAATGATGGTTACAAGTGGATTTTTATTTTATTGTCGCGCGTAGAATGATGTGTGAGATAGGTTTGATATTTGATAGTTTTGATCATGGATAAATGCAACCATGGACATTCAGAGTTTGAGTAGAAAAAATGATTTTTTTGGCGATGAGACAAGATGGAAATTTTGGTGGATTGGAGGAGAGATTGGGATGTGGCAAATGGTTTTGTGGAAGATTTATGACACTAGGATGATATTTCCATGGGTTTCATACCATAAATTGGAGCATTGGTAGCTCCTATACTTTGACTGAGAGGATAGCCATGGTGTTGGTTGTGAGAGCTATTGCATATCGTAGATTGAGATGATTATTCATTGACCTATGAACTGAAAAAAATGTAAAGATGTGGAGATTTTTCAAGGTGAATTTGATATGTGGTGCAAAGTTTCCTATTGAATATGGATACATTAGACATATTTTTGAGGCTTGGTGCCGAGTTTCTGTGGAGACTCTGATTGGTGGATTTTTTCATCGAGTTTACTGGTTGGAGGATTGTTGAAGATCACAATGATTTTGGATGAGGGAGGATGTAATATCCTTAAAGTAGTAGTTGCATTACGTGCATGAGAGAAATTTACCATGCCAAAGATTAGTTGGGCACAATGTGGCTTATGATGCAATACTTCAGACCATGGGTGCACCCAGACGGTCAATGTGGGATAGAATGCCCAAATTTTGGGTTCCAACATTGTGCGATACGGATTTGTGTGACAATGACATGAGGATTGAGATGGGTGAGTTGGGTAGATCAGAGAGCTCCCACAAACTTGGCACAGGCTTGGGTTCATGTGTCAATGTGGTTGGCCCGATTTATGCAAGAGCGCATGTTGAGATGAGACAAACAAGTTGGCTAGAAATTCACTCGCACACATTCCATACTTGAGATGAGTTGGCCAAAGTATACCAACTTAAAAAATGGACCGATTTGGGTCGGCCCAACTTGAGAATGTGGTTTTGAGATGGAATGGATCAGGTTGACCTAAATGGTTTTTGATACCATGTGATGACAAGATGAGCTGAGTGGAATGATTCACCACACTTGAAATGGGTATATAACACATCGATCGAGACAAGTTACAACATTGTGCGATGGAGTAGCTAATCGGGTGGAATGATTAATGCACATGATGGGAGATGGACCATCATCTAGGTGCTTATAGAGTAAACCATATGAATTGACGTTCCCCAACCATAGGTACACAACATTTGGGAAAAGTAAAACACACCTTATATATATATATATATATATATATATATATATATATAAGGACATGCAGCCTAGTTTTTTCGTGATTTGATAATGTGGCGTGCCTCTCCCCTTGCACTGCAAATGAAGGCATGACCAGTTTTGGAATTTAGTGAGACAAGTCAAAATTTTGTGTTCATTGATCATGACGTGATGGGACACAATTTGGTGTTTGCTAAATGGACCAAAATTTGATGTTTGATTCTACAGACCAAAATTTGGCGTTTGGGCTTTCTTGTGACTCAAATCTTGAGGTTCGGGTAAGATCAAAATTTGGAGTTTGGTAGAAATGTGGAATTTTGTTGTAAATTAGGTGTTTTGTCTAGGGAGGGAATCTTTTGTATGTTTTGGCACAAATTATTGTTGTTGATGTAAGCTAATGGGATGTTTGATATATTCTTTTTTATTATTATACATTTTTTTGTTTTAGGCTAATAAGTTTTTTGCACCATATTATTTGTATATGTGTCTTGATGTGTTTCATGATGAGATAAGTGTAGTTTTGTACATGTGAATATTTGGTTAAGTAAACAAATAATTCCACAAAAAACTTAAATAAAATAAGAGTACGTGTAGTCCAAGTTTAAGTAAGTCCAAGTTGAGAAAGTCATTAGGAAGAAAAAACATTGGTGCCTCATTCCCAAAGATCCATCGAGTGTATTTAACTATGTGGGTTCTCTAGGGACTTGACAGTTGACCTCCTTTTCTAGTGTTGCAACTCCTCCCTTTTCATTTTTTTCAATAGCTCCTTGGAACTTCGTTTTCTTTGTGAGGGTCGATATGTCCTCTTTGGAGGAGAATCGCCTCATATTTTCTTTGTCATTGTAGCCTAGAATTGGGGGACTAAGCCCATGTTGTGGTATATCCTTCCTCTTTTATGTTGTAACTATTTTCTCCCTCTTGTATTCTACTATTGTAGCAGGTGGTTGTTATAGAATCCCCTCTCTTGCACGAAATTCTCATCCCAGTATGTGTAAACTAATGTGTTAATTTGGCAGCTCAGTGACAAATTATTTGTCTAAATTCCTCTTTCTAAGAGGATTACAATTGAATTTTGAAGCACTACATTCAGATAAGGGAATGTAGGTTTTAACCCTGTACAGAAATTACCTGCAAATGTATTCTCAAAAACATAAACTAAACAATGGCAAGAACATAAAACATAAAACAAATATGCACATATATTTTCCCCTAGATCCAAAAATCGAGACTATTAGTCATCAATATTTTTCAATATCTTTGGATGACGATAGATTGATAGCAGCATTCTGAAAACAAATATTTATTGAAACATTATGTGTTTTCAAAAATCTCACTTCCTTCATTATCCTTATAAACCTATTTTCACTATTCCTCAGTTGGTCTTCTCAAAGTCACCCTGTTGCTCTTAAAAGACTCATTATGGGCTTATACCTCTCATTTTCATCCTTCTTTCCTACCTAGAAACTTTTTCCCATGTTCCCCAGGTTCCTCAAGCATTGATGGTCTCAAAACTATCTCTATGGACTCTTTAGATAAGTCAAGTACATTGGATTTTGGATATTTAATACAACACTTTGAAAATGCTTTGTTTTCACTTGAAAATCTTTAGGTCAAAATCTCATCCATAGTCAGGTCAAGAAATACTCCCATTAGGTCATCAGGGTTTTACATTTTTCAAGGTCATCCTTACATGTTTCAGTCATTGCTTTTCCTTTGTTAGAATCTGCCTCAGATGTAATATAATTTCAAGACATGGTTATTCAAGAAAGACCTAAAATCTCCAAAGAGGATGATCTCCTCAGTTCAGCACCTGCAAGTGAGAAAAATGGAAAATGTTTAGCAATTCTACAGAAGTGTTGGAAGATTTATCAGCAAAAAGTACTGATGATGTAGATTGTCTACTCCTGAATGAAAATAAATTACAACAAGGGAAAGGGAAACACTTGGTCTTGTAGATAACTAGGGTTATGAGCTGGTTAGTCCATTTGAGTGCTAAAGTAGTGATCGCTTGCAGAAAATGACATGGAGGAAGCACACAAGGCCAAACATGAAGAAAGTCAATAAGAAAATATTGATGAAATATGAAAAGGGGTAAGGTGAATTGGACAGAAATTAATGAACTTGAAAGGGCTATAGAGAACTTAAAATACAACACCAGCGATTGCTGTAAAGACTGCAAACAATTAGGGTTTTGAAAAAGTGGCCAAAGAAGGTGGAAAAGATAAGTTGAGTTTTATGGTGGAAACTAGAGAATATTTGGAAGATGCTACTTTGTGTTTAAATTCCAAAGTTGTCAAAATGAACTTGTCATGCCTCAAGGAGCAAAAGAAAAGCCAATTCCATGACTTCAGCAACCTGCAAGAAAAAAGTGTAAAATAATATCAGTGAGAAAAGAAAAGGGGGTTTCAAACATTAGAAAGTGGGTTTTCAAAATTAAATTAATTCCATTTGCCTATAAATCCCATTCTACGCTTCAAAAGAACCATTGTTGCCTTGCAAAGCTTCAGAAGTTTCAAGAGGAGAAGAATTTGTGAGTTTCCTGAGCAAAATCGGGCTATGTTCCTTGGCATTGCGTACCTGGGAGTTGGCATTGTGCATTTTCCATTTTTCCTCCACACATTTTCTGAAGGCGCTGTGCACCTAGGAGCTGGCACTGTGCCCTTGCAAAAGTGTTGCGCTCTTTCCCGAACAGAACCCTGTGAAGTTTCCTTGGCGCTACGCACTTAGCTTGGCGCTGCGCCCTCAGCATTGGCGTTGCACGCTTGGACAGAAAGGGTTTCTAAGTCTTCCAACCACTCAAATCACATCAAAACTTCTTCAAGACTTTGCCAAAGGTCCTCCAAGAAATCTTAAGTTGTAAGTACATGATATAAACCCTATTTTTATGCCATTTGGTGAATTCTTAATCAATGGAAGTGAAACCCTAAAAAGAAACCCTAAGTTTTAGCTTGAAATCACTGTATTACCATTACTTCATCCTCCTATAAAGAAAATTAGTGATAGACAGGGAAATTACACTGCTTGAGGGTTTTCATTGAGTTATTTTGCCCCTCACTCATTCTCATACACCTATACTCATTCACACTCATCCCCTTCATTTGATTCAAGTTGGCATTTCATTACCCTCCCTTCATCTCATTTCACATCAGCCCTAGGGTTTCCAAAACAGAGTTTACAATGTCTGAGGGTGAAGACAGTGGTGGTGAGGCACAAATGCCAAGGAGGCATGATCACAAGGGAGGGAAGATAAACAGATTTGAGCCCCTCAATACAAGGGAACTCATGGCATCTCCTCTTACTGTTTCTTGCTTCAAACATGTGGGCTGCTTTGAATTTTGTGAGAAGGTGTAGCAAATCCAAAACCACCCAGAGCTAACAAGACTATTCATCATTATCTACATGACAAGCAGGTCAATCTTGCTAGGGTTACATTTGAGATGTCCATTGATGCCATTGCAGCTGCTACAGGGATACCTAGTGTGGGTGAGAATTGGTTCAAACAAGCAAACCTAGACATGAGTTAATTTGAACCATACCTAAAACCTAGGTATAAATATCACCACAAGTCCATCTTCCATTTTTCTCATCTTCTTGATAGATATGCACCCATGATGAAGATAATAATGAAGTATTTCACATGTGAGGGACGGTTTTCCCGCCTTTACTCATATCATATCCATCTTCTTATGCATTTTACTAGAGTAAGAATGCTACACATACCATATTATCTTTTCCGAAGCATTGAAAAATGGCTTACATAGTGCAAAAGAGAGACTACAATTAGCAAATGCAGAGCCTTTTTCATCATTGACTTATCAAGATGGTGGTTATGCACCAGCTCTAGCAGAAGGACATTCCATGGGATACCTTCATTTCCCATGAGGTTTCGACTAATCCACATGGCCATCATCAGCAAGATATTCCTTCCTCATCTCATCCTCCCAGTCCTACTTCTCCATCATATCCCACTACTCATGCATCACCATCCACTCACATTCCTTCACCGCATGATGACCCTTCCACATCACCTTTCCACAACCCTTCACCCTCATATCATGATGAAAAAGCATCAAAAAGTGATGGGAACATTGAGACATATGGCACAAAAATGGGTGACATTGAGCCATTTCCTTTGACATACCGGAGGGGCTACAGGCATGTGTTTGCTACACTTGATGTGCAAGGGGCCATGCCTTCTTCATTAGCAAAGAAGGTTGATAAAGGAAAGGAAAAGGTTACAGAGCAGGTCATTGTTGAAGAGGAGGACAAGCATGAAACTGAACAAGAGTTTCAACTAATTGATCTTGAGGATGAGGATGAGAAGAGGATCACGAATATGTTGATCAAGAGAAAGGATGCCAATATTAGTGAACTTCAAGCTAATATTGGTAGGGCAAAAAATGTGATTAAATTTTTTGAGCTAGAGAACCAACAATTGAAGACCAAGCAGACCATCAGTGAGGTCAGGGAAATCAGAGCTTAGAGAGAGGCTGGAAGGGCCAAGGATTTTCTAGATGAGACCTTAGGCACTTTTGATGACATTGAAGATGAGGAAGAACAACTTCCTAGGTAGAGACCAAGGAAAATTGGGTTGAAAAAGGCTTTAGCCCAGGAAAGAGAGAAAGAGGTAGAATTGGCAGAGCAGCTCAGTCCAAGTGAGCTGCTTGCCATAGAAATTATTAAAGATAGGGAATCTTGGCTTGAGAGGGAAAATTTTCATTTGGAGCTTCATCTATAGAAGGCCAAGAGAGACACTGACATGTAGAGGAATATGGAAAAACATTATGCCATGAGAAACCTAATTGCAAGCGCCAAGCTCAAACGAGCCCATGCAAAGATTCAAGCTCTAAATGAGGCAAAATAAAAGGAAAAACTGAATATTCTTGCTGAGGTGTCCCTCCAAGCCTCCCAACCATGATCAGCAAAGAAAAATCCATTTTTGGCACTTTGGTGCAAATTTTGAATTTTTGACAGTTTGGCTTGCAAAAAATGGGGTCAAACGCGCAATGCCACTGGAGCTATGCTCTTTTTTGGAGCACTCAAGTGGGAAAAATTCAACATATTCATGTTCATCCTCAGAAAATTTCAGACCATTTGGAGGAAAAATGGTCCCTCAAAAAGGCCAAAAACTACCAAAAAATCACCTTTCTACCCTCTTTTCAGCACTGGCGCTGCGCGTTTAGCAGTCTTGGGAAAAGTGATTTTTGAAAAGGAAAATGGGCATCATTCTGGAAATTAAAGGAATATTTTGAAACTAGACAGGACATTCTTTCCAATGTGCTATCATGGAGCTCATTTAGACACAAGGAAGGCCTCCAAAAGTTAGCTGCAAAACAGGTCATTTTCCCAGTCTTGCCACTACGCGTTTGCACTGGCACTGTGCCCCTGTACCTTGGAGTTGCACCCTTACCAAGAGTTATTGCAAAATATAATTTGAAGCCTTAAAGTCAGCTTTTTTCCAAAATTAGCCCAAATAGTATGTTAGAAGTTATTTTTGCCATAAATGAGTTGTAGATATTTTTCCTTGGGCCTTGCATGGTCTCAAAGGTCAAAATGAATTAACTATGTATAAATGACATTTCAAACCATAGCTTAGGTTCACCTCCTCATTTTTCAGATACATACTGCATGTAGGCTTCATAATTTTTTGTTGGTTGTTGGTTGATTGTTGAGCTGAATACCTCATAGACTTAGAGTTCTGAAGAGTTTTTGGCTTTGGAGCTTTGTAACTGTTTTGGTCTGAATATCAATGGAGCAAGCACATTTACAGGATTCATGAACTTGGTCAATGGTGATGTTGTTCTAATTTAGAAATTTTTCCTTCTGTTTATATATTTTTCATCATTTCTCTTGCACTAGAACAAAAAATTTAGGTTAATACATGTTGTTAGAGGCACCTTAAGTATGTTTGTTTTCCATTGCTCAAATGTTTTCCTCTACTAGGTCTGATTGGAGAATTCTTCATTGCTTTCTGATTCCACCTAGTTTTTTGCCTTGAAAATGATTTAGTAAGAGTCAAACCAAAGAAGTTTACGGTATGCCCTGTCCTTTGGTGTAGCTTGAAACATTGTTTTTTTGGCCTTTCTTTGAAGTTTGCTTACTAGGGTTTAGGCTAAAGAAGTCTATGGTTTGACCTATCCTTTGGTCTGTCTTGAAAAGTCACTTTAAAAGTCTTTTATAGTCTGATTGAAGAATTTAGGAGTTCCCTACTCTTTAATCATCACTTATTTGTTATCTTAGATGTTTTCTTTCTCTGAAAGTGAATAGCTAGAGAATTTAGGAGTTCCATGGTCTCTAGGGTTTGTTGGATTGTTGTCTCAAAGTTTGCTTGATCAGGCTAGGCCAAATAAGTTTATGGTGTGCCCTGTCCTTTGTTTCTTTATTAAGCATAGTAATCTCAAAGACTCTTATTTTTCTAGTATATGTTAAAGGATTCTTAATTTCCCTTTAAACCTACTAAACTCACAACTTAATTTTCATTTCACACTCACATAAGCTATTAAGATCCATTTGGCTTTGTTAACTTTCCCTATGAAACACCCTTGATTTATTTTTGTACTTTTCAAGCCTTTCACAGACTCCATAGCCCAACGATTTGAAACTCTCTTACTCTACCTATTCTTCTTGACAAGCAACCCAACCAAACAAAACAAAACAAACAACCCTATCATTTTAACTAGCCTAAAATCAGCATCCTAAATCAAACAAGTTATATCTTTTATACAAATAGAGAGCCCTCTCTGAGTCCAGGAAGGTTAGGTCCTAGGACTCCAAAGTTGGTTTGATGTTACCCTTGTTTATTTGGTCTTACCAATCTGACAAATTACAGGGACCTAACAGAGACTACCAAATTGATTTTTCATTATATTCCTTTCAATGTTACAATAAATATATATACACATGTTAAAAAATTCATAAAACCCCAATCCATTAACCCTGGATTAGAACATAATTGTAGTTCCCTTGACCGGATCTACAGAAGAAAACCATCATGCCCAAAACCATGTGCCAAACCCATGCACAAAACCATGGGTAGGTCCACCCACCATTTTTGGGCCTGCCCCTATCCTTGGGTCTACCCAAATATTATTGGGTCCGCATAAAAATTTACCTGGTGTGCTGCCCTGGACCCCGTGCAAGGAGGCTATTGCCCCCATGAAAACCCCTTTAAAGGGGGGGCTTCCGACCCCCTTGTGACCCCCCTGCTACATCTGCCGCGACGAACATTTGGGGTTATCACCCCCCCTATATTTTTGATGTGAAGCCCATAATATGGAATTTGATAAGGTCGGCCTAGAGCACAAATTGTCCCTCCTCCAATTCCGATAAATTAAGGATAACTCAAGCTCATTTAGATATTATTCATCACACACTTCTATCTCTCCTCTTGGGTTTGATCTATCTAAAAAATTGCAGGGCTTCTCTCACACATGTGAAGGAGAAAAAGGACAAAATTATAGGTGGTCTAAATTTGAAACTAACTACAACTTTGATTGGTGTTGACCAATGTTGAATTTGACTTTTTGGGCTGTTTTTTGGTTCGATATTTGAGGGTATTTTTTTTTGGTAGGGCGCACATATTGAGGATATCTAGGAACTTTGACTTAGGTTGACCGCAATGATAAATTACAGACTTCTACCACAAAAATTCTCTCATTTGTCTGAGTGTGATTGAGTTTTTGATGAATATTTTAGGCTCACTTTGACCAACAATTGAGGTAAAATTTGAGTGTTATTGATTAAGCTCTTGAGGGATTGTTTGACCGTTAATTGAAGGTCTGGTTAGGATAGATCGACTGTTATTGACTTGGACAGATTTGTAGTTGCACCAGAGTTGACTTTTGTTGACTCTCTCTCTCTCTTGCCTCTGATTTGGATAATTGCTTGGCGTATTGACTAAATTGGATATTGGATAGTCAAAGCCTGACTTTTAATCTTGGATATTGCACTCTTTGCTGAACATTTGAAGACAATCTAATAAAATAAGAAATGTCATGGGTTTTCCCCTTGTGGGGGTTTTCCATGGTCATTGACCAAACATTGTGTCTTTTTTCTTTTGGCTATCTTTCATTGTGAATATTATATAATTGTTTTATCTGTTATTTCTCTCTTGTTATTGGCTAATTTAAGAAGTGGAAATTGTATTTTGGACGTTATTGGAAATTGTTGAAGTGATAGTTGCAACATAGAACAAATCTTAATGAAAAAATTAACTTGGAATCAACGTTGAGGTGAATACAAGCCTAAGAGGCATATAGAAAAAGAATCCATATCATTTTGGTTTGGTAAAAGTATCTACCTCATACTTCAAGGATAACGAAAATCTAGTTAATGCATCTAACTCTGCAGCTTGGAAGATCAGGATCAATGTCAACTTAGATGAGTATGATTTCTTGGAATATGTGGAAGGAAATATTTCAGCACCACTATAAAATGCTCCCCAAGGTGTCAAGTCCAAGTACAAGAAAGGTGAGATTAAAGCTAAGAAGATCATTATTGATTATTTAAGAGATCATCTACTTGTGTACATTTCATCTTTGAAGACGTCCAAAGAAATGTACGATAATATTGTTGGAATGTATGACGTGAACAATTTGATCCACATTATAGATTTTAAAAATAAACTCAAGGAATATAATATTCACAAAGGAGAGACTATACAATCATTATTCATGATAATCACTCAAATAAAGGATCAACTCTAAACCGCTCAATAAATTGTACCTCGAAATAATTGGTGATGACTGCCCTTACTGGTCTTCCTTCATCATGGGACATGTTCATTACTTATATCAACAATAGGGAAAGGATCCATTATTTTGGTGATCCGGGTGGATATCGGTGGCCACCCACCTATTCCATTTGGACCCACACCATCAACTCTTGTAGCTTTTCACATTCAGCACAGCTTCCTATTTTTAGCAGGTTTTCGGGTCCTGCACTCCCGGAGTTGTTTTGGGGCCTTAATGATCGAGGTGGATATTGGTGGCCACCCACCTATTCCACTTGGGGGCCCCACCATTGTCTCTTTCAGTTTTTTAGTTTTGGCACAACTTACTATTTTTGGCAGTTTTTCGGGTCCTGAACTTTCGGAGCTATTTTGAGGCCCTAAACGACATTTTTTGGAAAAACCAAGAGCTATTGATCTTTCTAACGATCTATTGAGCACGTCAAGCGGAGATCATATGCCAAAGTTATGTCCCTGGGAAGTTGAAACACCAATTTACCCAAACGAGGCCCGTAGTTTTGGCGCTTCATCTCCTAGGGTTAGGTTTTTGGACGTTTGGAGTTTTCCATTGTTTCTCAATAATAAATAGGCCCTCGAGCCTCATTGTAACACAGTTCAAAGGTCTGTAGCCACCAAATCTCTTCTCAGAGATATGCTACCAACACCCTAGCTATTTTTATTTCCATTATGTCTGTAAGCATATTTCAGTCATTTGTTTTAAATAAAATGAAGTATTGTTTCCAATAATTTTATTATTAAAATGAAGTTTGAGATAATTTTTCTATGCAATCAAGAGGGAAAAATTATATCTAGGGGAAGAATTCAAAATACAAATAAAGGAGAGCCTACTTCCTTTGTTGCTCAAGGGAAGACGAAGAATAAGAAGAAAGGAAAGGGAAATCCATCTAATTCAAGAATAACTCCTCAAGCCAACCTAGAATATAGGAATCCAAAGGGTCACTATGCTCGAGATTTCCTTGAGAAGTGAGATGCTCCAAGGAGAAATACTTGAAGTTCGTATAACAATAATCATGGCTACAACAACAATAGGTTATATGATAGAATAGATGGAAGAAGGAGTGGTATAAGAGGAAGAGACTCCTTTGATGATCGTGAAGAAGGATATTGTCCACAAAAGAGGTCAAGATATGCTAGGTATGAAAGTAATGCTACTAATTATTTGAAATATTATTATCCTTATTTATGCACTTTCTAGTTCCTCTCCTCCAGATACTTGGGATAGTTGGTTCATTGATAGTGGGGACTCTCATCATTTCTCTAGGTATAAGGAATTTCTCTCTAATTTTATAGAGAGGGAGTCAAGTTTAAAGATTATTCTTGGAGATAACTCCACTCATCCCATTAAATGCTTTAGGTCTGTTAAATTTCACTTGGACTCTAGGGAATCTCTTTTTCTTCATGATGTGATGTATGTGTCGGGATTGAAGAATAATTTGGTATATATATCTAATTTGGAAGAAAAAGGAATGAGGGTTGTTTTCATCAAAGGAAAAGTACTTGACCTGTTGGATCCTCTATGAGAGATGCTTTCACAATGGGATCTAGATTTGAAGGACTTTATAGAGTCACTGGAAGACCTCTTCTAACAATGGTACATAACACTAATCATCAAAGAAAGTTGTGGCATCATAGATTAACCCATCTACATTATGAAGCTCTTCCGAAACTGAAGAAGTTAGTTTATGGGATTCCTGATGTTTAAGCCCATCATGGTGGAGGGTTTCTAGGATGTGTTAGTGGAAATAAGACAAGGGGACCATTCCCCTCTAGCAAGAACAAGTCTAATGACATCCTTCATCTCATTAATTATGACATATGTGGTCCAACGATCATTCATTCACTTGGTGGTCATCTCTACTACAATACCTTCATCGATGATTTGTCAAGGAGGACATGGATATATTACTTGAAGCATAAGGATGAGGTCTTCAAAATATTCACAACCTTCAAGGCTTTGGTTGAAAATCAAACATGGAATAAAATTAATATATTTAGGTCTGACAATGGTGGAGAGCACATTTCAAATGAATTCATGGAATTTTTCAAGAAAGATTATATCAAGAAGAAGATAATTGTTCCCCATAATTCCAAACAAAATGGAGTGGATGAAAGACTGAACAAGTCTATTGTAGAATTTTCCTGAGCCATTCTCCATGATCAAAAGTTGTCGAAGATATTTTGGGGTGAAGCAACAAATACATCAATATATGTTCAAAATAGGGTGCCCCATCAACCATTGGGCAACAAGACTGCCGAAGAAGTATCCATAGGTGTCAAGCCCAACATTGGTCACCTATGTATATTTGGTTTCCCCGTATATTTTCATGTGGTGAAAGACAAAAGAAACAATTTGGAATCCATTGGAAGAAAAGGTACATTTGTTGGATATTGTGAATCTTCTAAAGCATTTAGAATAAATATTCTTGATCAAAGTAAGGTTCAAATTAGGAGTGATGTAACATTTGATGAATATGTTTTCCTTTAGAGAAAGTAAGAAGTTTTTCAAGTACCAGGGATATGTTGTAGCGATGAGAAATATGATTCAAGTTGAGCTTCCCACCTTTGAATAATTTGTTAAAGAACAAGTCTGGAAGGATGTTATGGTTGAAGAATACAAATCAATTATGAAGAATGATCTATGGGATGTTGTGCGAAGACCAAAAGAGAAATATTTAGTGAATTAAAAATAACTATTCAAGATCAAGAATGGAGTTGATGGAAGTATTGATAGATATAAGGCAAGGTTAGTGGCAAGAGGATTACCCTAGAAAAAGAGAGAAGATTACGATGATATATTTTTTCCTTTGGCCCAATACACTTCCATTCGTTCGATAATTTCCCTTGCTACAAGTCAAGGAAGGGCCCTTCATCAGATGGATGTGAAGAAGAAATTCCACCATGGCTTGTTACAGGAATAAGTTTACGTTGATCAGCCATAGTGATTTGAAGTAGAGGCCTAGAAGACACACTTTTCAGGTTGAAGAAGGCATTGCATGGCTTGAAGCAAGGCCCCAGAGCATGGTATGCCCACATTGATAATTACTTAATGAAGCTGGGATTCACAAAAATTCGTGTTGAGCCAAACTTGTACTTCACAGTTATCCAATGTATGCCTCTCATTTTGGTATTATATGTTGATGACTTACTTTTGAAAGGTGTAATCCCTCTCATTATTGAATTTAAGAGGGAGTTGGCTTCTAAATTCAAGATGAAATATCTTGGTTTGATGCATTATTTCCTGGGAATTGAGGTATCGCAATGATTGGATGAGTTTTTCCTTTCACAAGGAAATTATGTTGTGAAATTTCTAGAGAGATTTGGCATGGTAGAATGCAAGTATTTTCCTACACCTAAGGAGATTAATTTCAAGAAGTTATGTGGAGAGGTTGTTGGACCAGACCTTTCAAACCCTTCTAAGTATAAACAAGTGGTTCGTACTATGATGTTCCTTTTGAACACTCGTCTTGACATACACTTTGTAGTTAACACTTTGAGCCAGTTTGTGACTGAGACTAACCATGTAATTTTGTTCTACCAAGCATGTATTGAGATATCTACATGGGACTGTTAACCTTGGACTGAGATATGTCACTAGAGATGTTAGAATACATGGATATACAAATACATATTGGCTTGGAAATGTTATTGATGAGACGAGTAGTTTTGAATATTGTTTTTTCCTTAGATCTATTATGATATCGTGGATGAGTAGAAATAAAAAATTTGTATTCCTGAGCACAATTGAGGTTGATTATATTGTAGCCAACCTATCGAATTATGAAGCGGTTTTGTTGAGGAAGATTTTTGGAGAGCTATTTGAGTAGGTCTTGGACAAAACAATTATTTATTACGACTGTTAGGTCCCTATAATTTTTCAGATTGGCAAGACCAAATGTACAAGGGTAACATCAAACCAACTTTGGAGTCCTAGGACCTAGCCTTCCTGGACTCAGAGAGGGCTCTCTCTATATTTGTGTAAAATATGTAACTTGTTTGTTTTAGGATGTTGATTTTAGGCTAGTTAAATTAATAGGGTTTGTTTGTTTTTTTTGTTTGGTTGGGTTGGTTGTCAAGAGGAACAGATAGAGTAAGAGAAACTTAAATCATTGGGCTATGGAGTCTGCAAAAGGTCTTGAAAAGTAAAACAATAGGTCAAGGGTGTTTCATAGGGCAATTTAACAAAGCCAAATGGATCTAAATAGGTTTAGTGAGTGTGAAATGAACATTAAGTTGTGAATGTAGTAGGTTTAAAGGGCAGTTAAGAATCCTTTAACATAAAATATAACAAGAAGAGTCTATAAGTGTATTATGCATCAAGAAAGAATCAAAGGACATGGCGCACCATAAACTTATTTGACCTAGATCTATCAAGAAAACTTTAAAACAACTATCCAGCAAACCCTAAAGAGCATGGAACTCCTAACTTCTCTAGCTATCTACCTTCAGAGAAAGAAAACATTCAAGATAGCACATAAGTAATGATTAAAGAGCAGGGAACTCCTAATTTCCTTAATAAAAATTTGAATACCTTCAAAGTAACCATTTCAAGATAGACTAAAGGACAGGGCACACCATAAAATTCTTTAGCCTAAACCCTAATAAGGAAACTTCAAAGAAAAGCCTAGAAAACAATGATTCAAGCTACACCAAAGGACAGGGAATACCATAAATTTCTTTGGCTTGACTCTATTTAATAATTTTGAATACAAACAAGCTATGTGGAATTAAAGAGCAATGAAGAATTCTTCAATCATACCTAGCAGAGGAAAACATTTGAGCAATAGAAGCAGACAGACCTAAGGTGCCTCTAACAACATATATTAGCCTAAATTTTATATTCTAATGCAAGAGAAAAGATGGAAAAATATGAGAATATAAGGAAACAATAACTAGATTAGAGCAACATCACCATTAACCAAGTTCATGAATCTTATGAAGGTGATTTCTCCATTGATGCTTAGTCCAAAAGAAATCACACAACTCCAAAGCCAATTTCTTCACAACTCCAAGTCTATGTATTCATCTCAATAAACAACCAACAAAAATAATGAATCTTACATGCAGTATTTAACTGCCAAATGAGGAGGTGGAAACCCTAACTATGGTTTTAGAAGTCATTTATTACATATTTAAGGCATTTTGACCTTTGAGACCATGCAAGGTCCAAGGAAAAATATCAGAGCCTCATTCATTACAAAAATAACTTCTACCATAGATTCTAAGCTAACTTTGTAGATATTTGTCCTTCAAGCCAAAAAAATATCTTTTTAATAATTTCTTGTGTCTTTTGTTGATTTTCAGGCAACGGCGCAACGCCAAGGTGCAAGGGCGCACTAGGCCAAGGGTGCAATGCCAAAATTGGAAAAATAGCTTGAGTTACAGCTGAGTTTTGGAGGCCTTCCCGGTGTCCAAATGAGCTCCATGATAGCTCATTGGAAAGCCTATCCTGTCTAGTTTTCAAATCTGCCTTTATTTTTCAAAATGGAGTCCGTTTACCTAATCAATAATCCATTCTCCCAAGACTGCTCAGGGCGCAGCGCCAGTGCTGAAAAGAGGGCAAAAAGGTGATTTTTTGCTTGTTTTTGGCCCTTTTGAGGGACCAATTACACTCCAAATGACTTGAAACTTTCTGAGAGTTATTTCCTTGGCCCAAGGATCATGAAAATGTAATTTTTTCCTCAATTGAGTTCCCCAAAAAAGAGCGCAGCCCCAGTGGCATTGCGCGTTTGGCCCTTCTTTCTGCAAGCAAAACAGTCAAAAATTCAAAAACTCAAAAAGATGCCAAAATTGGTTTTTAACTTGCTGATCATGTTTGGGAAGCTTTAGGGGATACATCAGAAAGGATATCCAACTTGTCTTTCTCCTTTGCCTCTTTTAGGACTTAAATCTTTGCAAGGGCTCTTATGAGCTTGGCCCTTGCAATTTTGTTCCTCATGGCATAATGCTTTGCCATCTTCTTCTATATTTTAATGTTCCTTTGTGCCTTCTCAAGTTGATCCTATAGGTGTACATTGGCTCTCTCTAGCCAAGATTCCCTATCATAGCTGACCTCCATGGCAAGCAGCTCACTTGGTGTGAGCTGCTCTGCCAATGTTGTCTCTTGCTCTCTTTCCTTGGCTAAAGCCTTCTTCAAACCAATTATCTTTGGTCTCTTCCTAGGAAGTTTCTCTTCCTTTTCCTCAATATCATCAAACTTACCCAAGGCCTCATATAGCATAACCTTGGCTTTTCCAGCCTCTTTCCGAGCTCTGATAGCTCTAACCTCATAGATGGCTTTCTCTGTTTCTAACTGTTGGTTTTCTACCTCAAGGAAGTTTATTACATTCTTAGCCCTATCAATATTGGCTTGTAGATCTCTAATCTGGGCATCCTTGCTCTTGAGAAGCATGTTTGTGATCCTCTCCTCATTCTCATCATCACTGTCAAGGTGAATTAGCTGAAACTCTTGCTCAGTTTCATGCTTGTCTTCCTCCTCTTCATCAATGACCTTTTCCTTACCTTTGTCAAGCTATTTTGTTGATGTAGAAGGTAGGGTCCCTTCCAAAATATGTGGAGAAAACACTTGCCAATGACCTCTTTGATAGGTCAAAGGAAAAGGCTCTATGTCAACCATCTCAGTGTCATCTGTCTAACTACACTTATCACTGCCATCTTCCTCACTGCCATTTGTCTCACTGCCATCTGCCTCATTACTCTCTTCATTGTTTGATGTTGTGGTGTCATGAGATGAGGATGAAGGGCTGTGGGAAGGTGATAAAGGAGGATTATCATGGGGTGAAGGAATATGAGTGAGTGGAGATGTAGGAATAGTAGGAGGTGATGGAGGAATGGATGTGGGAGGATGGGATGATGAAAGGACATTTTGCTGATGATGGCCTTGTGGAGTAGTGAACACCTCATGGGAAATGAAGGTCTCCCATGGTACGCCTTTCTGTTGTAGTTGGTGCATAACAACCATTTTCATAAGTGAGTGATGAAAGAGAATTTGCATCTACTGAGGATAGTCTCTCTTTTGTACAATATAGGACATTTTATCAATGCTTCTGTAGAGGTAATATGGTATATGGGGCTTCCTCACTCTAGTAAAATGCATAAGCAGCCTGATGTGGTATGAGTAAAGATGGGAGAACCTTCCCTCATATGTAAAATACTTCATTATAATCTTCATCATAGGTGCATATCTATCAAGAATGTGAGAGAAAGGAAACATGGATTTGCTGTGGTATTTATACCTGGGCTTAAGGTATGGCTCAAAGTAACTCATGTCAAGGTTGGCTTACTTGAACCATTTCTCCCCTACACTAGGTATGCATGTGGCATTGGCAATGGCATCTGTAGAAAATTCAAAGGTGACCCCTGCGAGGTTAACTTGTTTGTCATGTAAGTTAATGATAAAGAGTCTGGTTAGCTCATGGTGGTTTTGCACCTGCTGCACCTTTTCACAAAATTCATAGCACCCTACATGTTTGAAACAAGAAATAGTAAGGGGAGATGCTATGAGCTCTATTGTACTGAGGGGTTCAAATCTATTGATCTTTCCTCCTTTGTGGTGGTCATGCCTCCTTGGAATTTGGGCCTCCACATTACTGCCATTGTCCTCTGACATTGTAAAATCTGCCTTTATAAAACCCTGGAGTGTAAATGGAAAGGAGATGAAGGGATGGTGATGAAAGGGAAACTTTAGAAGTGAATGGAATGTGTGAGTAAGGGTAGAGGTGTATGAGAATGAGTGAGAGGCTAAATAATTCAATGAAAACCCTCCAGCTGTGTGAATCAATGACAACCCTCTAGCTATGTGAATACCCTATCTATCATTGTCACTTTGTCTAGGAATATGGAGCAATGGAAAAAAGTGATTTCAAGGTTGAAACTTAGGGCTTGACCTTAGGGTTCCATTTCATTGATTTAGAAAAAACCAGAATTGCTTGAAGATGAGTGTATGTTAGGTAATTACCTCTTCCCAGTGCTTTAGATGAATTTGGATTAAAATTGAAAGGGTTTTGAAGTGGTTTGAGTGGTTAAATTGCTTAGAAATCCCTCCTGGCCAAGGGCACAGTGCCAATGCTGAGGGCGCAACGCCTTAAGAAATTGGTTGTGGGTTTGTCAAGCAAGAGCATAGTGCTTTGCCAAGCATGCAACGCCACTTCCTAGGCATGTAGCGCCTTCAGAAAATGCACAGGAGAAAAGTGCCAAGGGCGCAGTGCCTTCTTGCAGGCGCAACGCCACAAAAAATTTGCCCAAATTTTCTCGAAAAATCAAAATTTCTTCTCTCCTTAGTGCTCTTGATCTTTGAAATATAACAATGATTCATTGAAGTGTAAAATTACCTTTTATAGGCTCATGGATTTAATTTTAACTTTGAAACCTACTTTCTAATGTTTGAAACACTTTTCCCTTTTTCATTGATATTTTTACATTGTTTGCATGCAAGTTTGCTTAAAAACATGAATTTGACTTTCCCTTTTCTCCTTGAGGCATAAAAAGTTCATTTTGACACCTTTGTGATTTAGCCACATAACAACTTCAAAATCCTCTTTTGCTTCCACCATGGAGTTCAACTTACCATTTTACCTTCTCTGGCCACTTTCCCAAAACCCTAGGTGTCTAGAGTGCTTTTACAACAATCATCAGTGTTGTCTTCTAAGTTCTCTATAGCCCTTTCAAGTTCATTCATTTCTGTCCAGTTCACCTCACCTTTTTCCTTTTTCTTCAATCTATTCTGTCAAACTTTCTTCATGTTTGGCTTTGTGTGCATCCTCCATGTCATTTCTGTAAGGGATCACTATTTTTGCACTCAACTGAACCATCAAACTCAAAACCCTTGTTCTCTTCAAGAACAAATTGTTTCCCTTTCCTTGGCTGTAAGTTGTCTTCATTTTGGAGAAGACCACCTACCTTATCAGTACTTTCTACTGATAGCCCTTTCAACACTCCTACAGAAGTGCCAAAGTTTGTCCATTTTCCTCATGTGCAAACTCTGAATTGAATGGATAGTCTTCTTTGGAAATATTTTAGGTCCTTCTTGAATAACCATGTATTGACATTCTATTACATCTGAGCCAGATTCTAGAAAAGGAAAATCAGTGCTTGAAACATCCAATGATAACCTTAAAACATGTAAAAACCCTAATGACCTAATGGGGGTGTCCTCTAACCTAATTTTGAATTAAACTTGAATTGGAGATCTTCAAGTGAAAATAGAGTATGGTCATAGGTTATTATGTCCAAAAGGACATTGGAATGAGTCATCACTAGGAAACCTTAGATGGGGGATGAAGTCTATTAACAAGGGGAAAATGGGGAAATGAGGTTATAGGTAGAGAAGGAGGCTGAAAATGAGAAGAATAAGCCCATAAGGAGTCTTTCAGGAGTAATAGGGTGACATTTGAGATGGAAAACTGAGGAATAGTGAAAAAGTTTCTATAAGGATAATGAAGGCAGTGAGATTTCTGAAACTCACAATATTCAAGGAATGTTGTTTTCAAAAATCTAAATCCAATCTATAGTCATCTAAAGATAGTGAGAAATGTTGATGACTAATAGTGGCTCCACTTAGGGAAGGCAGCTCCTTTCAGGAGGTGTCAAGAACCTTAGAGTTCAGATCTCTGGTTTTGCAGATAAGAAGCCTCACATGCTTGTTGATTTATTCCCATTCTTTCATTTTTCAAGGCTAATCTTTGTTACTGTTCTTTGAAGGTTATGATCTTAAAATCTGAAAAAAACATGACTGCTTCAACATCAGTTCTACCTACCCATCATATGTTTCCTAACATTTTTTCTTCATTTGGGTGCATTTGGATTGGAAAACCCTGGACATCATTTTTCTTTTGAAAGCATAAAAACTATCTACTTCTACCCTTATCACTTCCAAGAGCTCAAATTAGGCTGATGAACTCTTTATTTTCTAACTAATCTACTTATCTGTCAAGGTTAAGCAGTTTGACAGATCTTTGTTCTCTAATCTACTAACATGAAATTCAAAACATGACCAAATCAAGGTTAAGAAATTTTATTGGCCAAGAGATGTGGCATTTTGGACAAGCTGCACATAGGTTTATTTTGAAAAAATGTAAAACTGAAAACATGGGGGTTGTGATTTGGAATTTATTATGCATCCCTCTCTTTTTCTTTGGTTCAGATTTGAGCTTTGGGAACCAACATCTTTTCCCAACCTAGTCTACTGATGAGCCAAGATTAAATGGTTTGGAAAATCTTGCTTTTCTAACTTATCAGCAAAAATTTAAAACATGTTCATGTATGGTTAGGCTGTATGACTGAACAAGACTTTTCTTTCTCAAAGTAGTGGCATTTGGACTTGCACACTTTCAGACATATTATTTTTTGGTATGGGGCTTTACCTCTTCTTTTCATCTGCCCTCTTTTTCTTCTTTTTCTCTCTTTTTGTTCTAAACAATATAAAACTAAATATATGCTCATAGTGTTGAGCTTATTTTCACACCTATCTATCCTAATCTAACTTGTATATGATATCTACAATAGGTGAACTCTTTTTTCCAATACAACCAATCAAGTAAGTGACTAGATGATTGATTTTTATTCAGCCTTTTAGGTATGCTGAAAGGCCACTCCCATTTTTCCTTCTTCTGAACAGTAGTGCTCCAATTTTTCTTTAAACTTTGCAAAAAACTGTTCCTGACATATTTTACTCCCTCTTTAAATGTCTCTAAGAAACCAGCAAAAGGATCTCTGAATAATACTTGGCTATGAGGATTTAAATCATGGGCTTCATCTAGGACTACTTCTTGTTCCATTTGGTTGTGCTTAGGATGCTTTTGAGAACAACACTCCACTTCTTCTTCAGTTAAAAGAGGAGGCATTTTCTGCTTTCTTTGGACAGAAACCCAGTTTCCCTCTTTCTCTCGTGAAGGCTGGTCATAAGGCTAAAGGTCTTCTTGAGCCTCACATGATAATAGGTCTTCTAGAGGAGGCAACACAACATTAGTATCAATTTGTTCTATAGTTTATGCTTGAAGAAAAGTTTCAGTGGATAAGTCAGCAGTAGAACAAATAGAAGGATCTTCTTTACATAAAAGTTTGGAGGCTAGATGTATGTTTAGAATATGATTGATTTCTTCATTGGTCAAAGGGTTAGGCAATTTCCTTTTTCCTTGGGTAGAACTACGATGATTCTCTTCCTTTTGTGACTGATCATAAGGTTGAATGTCTTCTTGAGCCTCACACAAAAGAGATGATGAATCATCACTTGTCCCTTTAGAGAGATCTTGTGGATCTTAATTTATTTCCTGATTGATATCATCCTCAACCAACTCCTTTTGGCTGTCATGATAGTTAACTTGAGTATGAAATGCATGAATTTCCTCTAATAGATCCTCAGGATGCTAATTTCCCAAGTCTCAATCAATATTTACAAGGTATTGTATGAGATCCTCAGACTGATCACAACAATTTTCAGCTAATGATAAAGATGGAAAATTTTCCTTATAATGTTCATAAAACACCTTGTGAAAATATTTTAAAGAAAACAAACTACCAGGGTCCAGGCCTTCATACCATTCCCTTGATTTCCCTTCTAATGTCCCCATGAACATTTTCATGAGGCAGTATTCATGCCATTCAAACTTTAACCTCCATGTATGTATATGAAATTTGATGAGATGTAACAAGGGATCATCAAACTTTTCATCTTGAAACATAGGCAGTTTTGTGTTCCAATTTATCTGAGGCATTTTGTGTGGGAATCCAGGATTGTGATCTCTGTTCATTGGAGAATACATGTGTTGTATCATGGGATCCATATTTGTTAATAAAAAAGGGTCACTGCATCTTTTCAACCAATCTAGAGTCTTCTATCAATGAATTCTTAAGGTATATTGAGAGTTGTGGAGTCGCCGGGTGGAAGATTTCAACTTTGTTGTCCACCATCAGCAACCAGATATTCTGCAAGCCTTCAAGGTTTTCAGGTAGGGAACTTTATTTGTAGGTAGGTCTGCTAACAGTTGGACTTTTAGACCTAGGAGACTTCCTAAGGATTCTTTGAGGATCGTCAACTATTGCAGGAATATTTGGGTCAGGGTGAGATCTGGTGCTGATTCTTTGTGAAGCTAGATTTTAGACCCAAAACACAGAGAGGCTGAAAGTTTTTAAGAGTTTTGATAACAAAACCAATCTATTAAGAAGACTGAATTCACACAGTATGTGACTAGGCTTTATGCTATTAGGATTAATTAATGCATTCCTAGAGGAGTCTGTGAGAAACAGTGGAGTGACCAGATCTACTGGAGAGATAGTGGAGTCACCGGGTGGATGATGCTAAGTGTTTTTATGATTTTTTTGTTGTCCACGATCAACAATTGGATACCAATCTAGAGATATTTTTGGGTTTTTTGAGTTCTTTATGTAACACTAAGATTTTTAATGAGTGTTCTCCAGTATGGTCACCATTTTGTTAGTGCGGTGAGTCAACCAGATATCATTCTTGGCTAAAACTTGATTTATCTAAGTTTGATAGGGGATTTTTGAGTTTTGAAGGAATATTTAAGCTGTTACTTACTCAGTCCCTAGTGGAGTCACCATTATGTTAGGTCCCTGTAATTTGTCAAATTGGAAAGACCAAATGTACAAGGGTAACATCAAACCAACTTTGGAGTCCTAGGACCTAGCCTTCCTAGACTCAGAGAGGGCTCTCTCTATATTTGTGTAAAATATGTAACTTGTTTGTTTTAGGATGTTTATTTTAGGCTAGTTAAATTGACAGGGTTTGTTTGTTTTGTTTTGTTTGGTTGGGTTGGTTGTCAAGAAGAACAGATAGATTAAGAGAAACTTAAACCATTAGGCTATGGAGTCTGCAAATGGTCTTGAAAATTACAGCAATAGGTCAAGGGTGTTTCATAGGGCATGTTAACAAAGCCAAATGGATCTAAATAGGTTTAGTGAGTGTGAAATGAACATTAAGTTGAGATTGTAGTAGGTTTAAAGGGCCGTTAAGAATCCTTTAACATAAGCTATAACAAGAATAGTATATAAGAGTAATATGCATCAAGAAATAATCAAAGGATAGGACGCACCATAAACTTCTTTGATTTAGCTCTATCAAGTAAACTTTAAAACAACTATCCAACAAACCCTAGATAGCAGGGAACTCCTAACTTCTCTAGCTATCTACCTTAAGAGAAAGAAAACATTCAAGATAGCACTTAAGTAATGATTAAAGAGAGGGGAACTCCTAAATTCCTTAATCAAACTGTAAAGACCTTCAAAGTAACCATTTCAAGATAGAATAAAGGACATGGCATACCATAAACTTCTTTAGCCTAAACCCTAATAAGCAAACTTCAAAGAAAAGCCTAGAAAACAATGATTCAAGCTACACCAAAGGACAGGGCATACCATAAACTTCTTTGGATTGAATCTATTTAATCATTTTGAAGACAAAATATCTAAGTGGAATTAAATAGCAATGAAGAATTCTTCAATTAGACCTAGCAGAGGAAAATATTTGAGCAATAGAAGCAGACAGACTTAAGGTGCCTCCAACAACATATCTTAGCCTAAAATTTATGTTCTAATGCAAGAGAAAAGATGGAACAATATGAGAACATAAGGAAACAATAACTAGATTAGAGCAACATCACCATTAACCAGGTTCATGAATCCGATGAAGGTGCTTGCTCCAATGATGTGTAGTCCAAAAACAATCACACAACTCCAAAGCCAATTTCTTCACAACTCCAAGTCTATGTATTCATCTCAATAAACAACCAACAACCAAAAACAATAATGAAGCTTACATGTAGTATTTAATTGCCAAATGAGGAGTTGGAAACCCTAGATAGGGTTCTAAAAGTGATTTATTACATATTTAAGGTATTTTGACCTTTGAGACCATGCAAGGCCCAAGGAAAAATATCAGAGCCTCATTCATTACAAAAATAACTTCTAACATAAATTATAAGCTAACTCTGTACATATTTTTCCTTAAAGCCTTCAAAAATATCTTTTTAATAACTTCTTGTGTCTTTTTTTTACTTTCAGGCAAGGGCACAACGCTAAGGTATAAGGGCGCAGTGCCAAGCCAAGGGTGCAACACCAAATCTGGAAAAATCACCTGGTTTACAGCTAATATTTGGGGGCCTTCCCTGTGTCCAAATGAGCTCCATGATAGCTCATTGGAAAGCCTGTCCTGGCTAGTTTCCAAATATACCTTTGGTTTCTAGAATGGCATCCATTTTCCTACTCAAAAATCCATTCTCCCAAGACTGCTAAGGGGGCAGCGCCAGTGCTAAAAATAGGGCAAAAAGGTGATTTTTAGGTGGTTTTTGGCACTTTTGGAGGACCATTTTTGCTCAAAATGAGCTGAAATTTTCTATGAGTGATTTAATTGGCATGATGAAAATGAAAATGTAAGCCATTCCTCATTTGGATGCCCCAAAAAAGAGCACAGTGCTAGTGGCGTTGCGCGTTTGGCCCTTTTTTCTGTTGGCCAAATAGTCAAAATTTCAAAAAGTACAAAAATGTGTCAAAATTAGATTTTAACTTGCTGATTATGTTTGGGAAGCTTGAAGGGATACATCAGCAAGGATATCCAACTTGTATTTCTCCTTTGCCTCTTTTAGGATTTAAATCTTTGCAAGGGCTCTTTTGAGCTTGGCCCTTGCAATTTTGTTCCTCATGGCATAATGCTTTGCCATCTTCTTCTGTATGTTAATGTTCCTTTATGCCTTCTCAAGCTGATCCTATAAGTGCACATTGGCTCTCTCTAGCCAAGATTCCATATCATAACTGATCTCCATGGCAAGCAGCTCACTCCAAGTGAGCTTCTTTGCCAATGTTGTCTCTTGCTCTCTCTCCCGGGCTAAGGCCTTTTTCAAACCAATTTTCCTTGGCCTCTTCCTAGGAAGATGTTCTTCCTAATTCTCAATGTCATCTAAAGTGCCCAAGGTTTCATCTAGCTTAGCCTTGGCCTTTCCGGCCTCTTTCCGAGCTCTGATAGCTCCGATCTCACAGATGGATTTCTCTGTCTCTAACTGTTGGTTTTCTACCTCAAGGAAGTTGATCAAATTCCTTGCCCTGCCAAGATTGGTTTGTAGATCCCTAATCTGAGCATCTTTGCTTTTGAGCAGCATGTTAGTGATCCTCTCTTCATCCTCATTCTCACTATCAAGGTGAATTAGCTAAAACTCTTGCTCAGTTTCATGCTTATCATCCTCTTCAACAATGACATCTTTTGTAACTTTCCCCTTACCTTTGTCAAGTTGTTTTGTTGATGATGAAGGCATGGCCCCTTGCCTCTTAAGGGCAGCAAACACATGCTTATTTCCCCTCTGGGAGGTCAAAGGAAGTGGCTCAATGTTACTCATCTTAGTGCCACCTATCTCACTGCCATCTACCTCACTGTTTGATGTTGTGTCACCATGATATGAGGGTGAAGAAATGTGAGTGAGTGGAGATGTGTGAACAGTAGGAGGTGATGGAGGAATGGATGTGGGAGGATGGGATGATGAAGGGACATTTTTCTGATGATGGCCTTGTGGAGTAGTGAACACCTCATGGGAAATGAAGGTCTCCCATGGAATGTCTTTCTACTGTAGTTGGTGCATCACAACCATTTTGATAAGTGAGTGATGAAAGAGAATTTTCATATGCTGAGGATAGTCTCTCTTTTGTACAATATAGGACATTTTATCAATGCTTCTGTAGAGGTAATAGGGTATGTGCAACATCCTCACTCTAGTAAAATGCATAAGCAGCCTGATGTGGTATGAGTAAAGATGGGAGAACCTTCCTTCACATGTAAAATACTTCATTATAATCTTCATCATAGGTGCATATCTTTAAAGCAGGTGAGAGAAAGGAAAGATGGATTTACTGTGGTTTTTATGCCTAGGCTTTAGATATGGCTCAAAGTAGCTCATGTCAAGGTTAGCTTGCTTGAACCATTTCTCCCCTACACTAGGTATGCCTATGGCATTGGAAATGGCATCTGTAGATAATTCAAAGGTGACCCCTATAAGGTTAACTTGTTTTTCATGCAAGTTAATGGTAAAGAGTCTAGTTAGCTCAGGGTGGTTTTGCACTTGCTACACCTTTTCACAAAATTCAAAGCATCCTACATGCTTGAAACATGAAACGGTAAGGGGAGATGACATGAGCTCTTTTGTACTGAGGGGTTCAAATCTATTGATCTTTCCTCCTTTGTGATCATGCCTTCTTGGAATTTGGGCTTCACCACCACTGCCAATATCCTCTGACATTGTGAATTCTATCTTTATAAAACCCTGGAGTGTAAATGGAAAGGAGATGAAGGATGCTAATGAAATGGCATTTTTGGCAATTGAATGGGATGAGTGAGTGAGGGTCTAAGTGTATGAGAATGAGTGAGAGGCTAAAAAACTCAATGATAACCCTCCAGCTGTACAATTTCCTTTGTATCACTGACACTCTGCCTAGGGATATGGAGCAATGGAAAAAAGTGATTTCAAGGTTGAAACTTAGGGTTTGATCTTAGGGCTCCATTTCATTGATTTAGAAAACACCACAATTTCTTGAAGATGAGTGTATGCTAGGTAATTACATCTTCCCAGTGCTTTAGATGACTTTGGAGGAAACTTGAAAGGGTTTTGAAGTGGTTTGAGTGGTTGAATTTATTATAAAGCCCTCCTGGCCAAGGGCGCAACGCTAATGTTGAGGGCGCAACACCAGTCCCAAATGCGCAGTGCCAAACATGAGCGCACAACGCCTTAAGAAATTTGTTGTGGGCCCGTCGAGTAAGAGCGCAGCGCTCTGCTAGGCATCACATGTCTTCAAAAAAATCATGGAAGAAAAGTGCCAAGGGCGTAGCACCAGCTTCCAGGGGCGCAGCGCCACAAATTTTTTTCACGAAGTTGCTTGAAAACTCAAAATATCTTCTTTCCTTAGTGCTCTTGGTCTTTTGCAAGATAACAATGATTCATTTAAGTGTAGAAATGGGATTTTATAGGCTCATGGATTTAATTTAACTTTGCAACCCACTTTCTAATGTTTTAAACCCTTTTTTTCCTTTTTCACTGATATTCTTCTTTACTTTTTCCTTGCAGGTTGATAAAATGATGAATTTGACCTTTCTTTTGGTCATGGAGGCATGAAAAAATCATTTTAACACCTTTGGGACTTAGCCACATAACAACTTCTTCAAATTCTTGTGTAATTTACACCATGAAACTCAACTTAACCTTTTCACATTTTTTGCTTGTAGTTTGCTGGAGTTATGAAATTTTATTTTCTTCTGATCCTTGAGGCATGACATGCTCATTTGACACTTTTTGGATTCAACCATACAGTAGCATCTTCAAAATCCTCTTTTTCTTCCACCATGGAGTTCAAATTACCATTTTACCTTCTCTGGCCACTTTCCCAAAACCCTAGGTGTCTGGAGTGCTTTTTAGTGTTGTATTCTAAGTTCTCTATAGCCCTTTCAAGTTCATTCATTTCTGTCCAGTTCACCTCACCTTTTTCCTTTTTCTTCAATCTACTCTGACAAACTTTCTTCATTTTTGGCTTTTTGTGCATTTTGGCACTCAACTGGATCATCAAGCTCAAAACCCTAGTTCTCTTCAAGACAAAATTGTTTCCCTTTCCTTGGCTGTAAGTGGTCTTCATTCAGGAGCAGACCACCTACCTTATCAGTAATTCATGCTGATGGACCTTTCAACACTCCTGTAGAAGTGCCAAAGTTTGTCCATTTTCCTCATGTGCAGACTCTGAACTAAAGGGATAGTCTTCTTTGGAAATATTTTAGGTCTTTCTTGAATAACCATGTCTTGACATTCTATTACATATGTGACAGATTCTAGCAAAGAAAAAGCAGTGCCTGAAACATCCAGTGATGACCTTACGACATGTGAAACCCTAATGACCTAGTGGGAGGGTCCTTTGACCTGATCTTGACTGAAAATTGGCTTGGAGGCTTCAAGTGAAAAATAGAGTATAGTCAAAGTGCTGCATTGAAGATCCAAAATCCAATGTACTTGATTTATCTAAAGAGCCTACAGAGATAGTTTTGAGACCATTAATGCTTGAGGAACCTGGGGAACATGGGAATGAGTTAGCTATAGGAAACCCTAGATGGAGGATGGAGTTTATGGACAAGGGAAAAATGGGCAATGAGGTCATAGGCAGGGAAGGAGGATGAAAATGAGAGATATAAGCCAATAAGGAGTTTTTTAGGAGTGTCAAGGTGACCATGAAAAGGAAAACTGATAGAATAGTGAAAAAGTTTCTATAAGGGTAATGAAGGCAGTGAGATTTTTGAAAATCACAATATTCAAGGAATGTTGTTTTCAGAAATCTAGAAACACCCTTTAGTCATCTAAAGATAGTGAAAAATAATGATGACTAACAACGACAACAAGAGTGGGATCCGTTTGTCAAAGAATCTTGTGTTCCACAACAAGTCCAAGCATATTGAGATCAAATATCATTACATCTGAGACATGGTGTAGAGAGGAGTTGTGAGACTCCTTCACATTTTCATAGATGAGAAGATAGTCGATATCCTCACCAAGGATTTTCTGAAAGGGAAGTTCTTGGTCTTAAGAGATAAAATTGGATTGGTTGAGATGACCCTTTCGGATAAGGATCCTAGTTGATCAAGAACACTGAGTAGTGCTCTTCCCCCCTGGTTGAGCTCCTAGGGTGAGTAATGGAGTTGATAAGTTCCTAGGAATGAGAGACCTATGACTGATAGGTTGTATAAACCTGGGATCTACCCTAGTCATATCCCTACGCCTTGTAGTAGGTGGATCTCGCCCAAGTTGGTGGATGCAAGTATTCTACGATCAGACTCTGTAGGGTTAAGATGGATGATCAAGGAAAAAAGGGTAGAGTGTGATCCTTACCTTCGGTAAGTTGATCTCACATATTGTTAGGGGAATTTTTGATAGAGTGTGATCCCTACGCATTGGGGTTGGTTTGTTCTCACCCACTATCTTTAGCTTCAGGTAGTAGGTATGGCTCCTTGATGGTGATGATTTTGGGTGGTAGTCGAGTCTCCTCAATGGTGATAGATTTAGGGCGATGTTTGGAGGTCCCCTTCAGCGATTCTTCTTCTTTAGATTTGAGAGTGTTAAACATGAGATGAGAAAAGACAAGTAGAGATAAGCATGGATGCACATGACATGATGTCGATATACTTGTGATGATCACATGATACGGTTGAATTTTCTCCCTATATGAGAGGAAGTGTTAATTTGGAAGCTCAGTGACAAATTCCAATCATTGGACTAAATTCCTGTTTTCGAGAGGACCAAATTGAATTTTTTAAGCACTGAATTCAGACTAGGGAAAGTGTATTTTTCATGTGAAACCCACAATATGACATTTGATCAGGTTGGCCTAGAGGACAAATTGTCCCTCCTCCAACGCCTATAAATTAAGGACACCTCAAGCTCATTTGGACAACATTCATCGCACACTTCTCTCTCTCTTCTTGGGTTTTATATATCTAAAACATTGCAGGGCTTCTCTCACACATGTGAAGGATAAAGAGGGAAAAATTAAAGGTGGTTGAAATCTGAAATTGACTGCAACTTTGAACAACATTGGCCGGTGTTGAATTTGACTTTCTAGACTTATTTTTGGTCCCATATTTGACAGTATTTTCGTTTGGGCATGGCGCACTTATTAGAACAAAAATAGAGGAGGTATGGGAACTTTGACTTGGGTTGATTGCAAAGATAAATTGCGAACGTTGACAACAAAAATTCTCTCTCATTTGACTGAGTTTACCTAAGTTTTTTATGACTATTTTATGTTGACTTTAACCAACAATTGAGGTTGAATTTTACTATTGTTGACCAAGCTCTTAAGGGTTTTTTTATTCTTGATTGAATGAATGATTAGGGCACATTGACTGGTATTGACTTGGGGAGATTTGTAGTTGCACAAGAGTTGACTTTTGTTGACTCTCTTTCTCTCTTGTGTATGATTTGGATAATTTCTTGGCACATTAACTTAATTAGATATTGGATATTGGTTCTAGATATTGGCTAGTAAAAGCTTGACTTTGAATCTTGCATGGTGTACTCTCTTTGCTGAACATTTGAAGAAAATGTAATAAAAGAAGAATTGTAAAGGGTTTTCCCCCTTGTGGGGTTTTCCCCCAGTCATTGGCCAAAAATTTTAAATCTTGTCTCTTAGTTATCTTTCATTATGCATATTGTATAATTTTTCTATCTACTATTTCTCTCTTTTTATTGGTTAATTGAAGAAGTCAAAATTGCAATATGGATGCTATTGGAAATTGTTGAAGTGATAGTTACAACATAGAACAATTATTGATGAAAAAATTAACTCTACGAGTTTAATCAGTCGATGGTAAGAGACACACACTATCAACTTATTAGGTTCTATAATGATCTAAACTATTTGCTACAATGTCTTCCAAAAAAATAAATGCATATCGATAAGCTTTTGGTTCCTTAGATGGTTCAACAGTTGGAGGTGATACCAAAAAAATATTGTTTTTCTAGACTCAAGTGATGAACTTAGACAAAAAGTAGGTAACACTTTCCTATGGTGTTGGTAGTGAACTCCTTGCAAATACCCTTCCCTGGCTTCTTTCCTGTTGGGAAGTGAATAATTCCATGAGAACCATTTTTATCCTACCAGTGGAAGTCATGTAACTACAATTAGAACCACTTCCATGGAAAAGTTTGGGAGCTAATATTTGCAAGTGGGCTAATTTTCCAAAAAAAAGATTCGCCAATTTCCATTTCCTCTAAAAATGATTCACCCAAATTTTATAGTATAAAATAATTTTACACTAAAAATCACCAAAATTATATGGACTTTACCTATAAAATAATTAGAAATTTGGATATTTTTATAAAGATATCAAAAATCATTTATAGTTTTCATATTAGACAGTAATGAGATTTGCCAAGATTTATAAACTTTAAAATAAATTTCCATCCTTAAAATGTTCTATTCTTGCTCATCCACTTTAATTTTGATTCTTGTCACTAATGTCTCGGTACCTTGGAGGTTTCACATGAATTCACGTGCAACCTTCTCATTGCATCCCTACAATTTTTCAAAGTACTCTAACCATTCAGCATTATAGAAAATCTATAATGCCTCATTATTAGTCCTCAAGAGTGCCCTATCTAGTTCATGGTAGATTATAAATCCTCCCATAGTTACTATTGGTTATGCAAAGAACATTAATTCATGAAATTGTGAAGTATGTTAGAAGAAAATAATATGATACCTATTCTAACATTATTAATATTGGTTAGATCATATTTAAATATTATATAATTATATAATATTATTTTCAATAAATATTTAAATATAAAATATTATTAAATTTTTTATATAAATATTAAAATATATAATTATATGAATTAAATTAAAATTATGTTATACATTTATCATATATAAAATTTAATTAAAAAATATTTTATGGATATTAAATTTAAATTATTATAAAAAATCAATATAACTTTTTAATGGTATGTCAATAATATTATTATTCAAGTTTTAAATATTGTATAAATATAATCAAATTTATTCTTATGAGAAAAGTGATTTTGTTTTACCATTTCTAGATTAGTCATAAAAGTTTTTTTTATCGACTTTTTGAGTCATCAAAATGTGGCTCATTTTTGCCTTGAGACATAACCACACATGACTTGAAACATGGACCAAAAATACATCAATATGACTAATCCAAAATTAGCAAAACAAAATCAAATATATTATAAATTTTTCTATTTCAAAAAATTGTCATTAACAATATATTACATATAAATATAAATATAATTAAATAATTATAAAAATATAAATAATAAATATAATTAAATAATTATAAAAATATAAATTGATTTATTGTCGCTCATCTTTATCTTGAGGAAAATTGAAAAAAACTTTGATGTAACTAATCCAAAAATATAAAAAAATCAAATGTAATGTAAATATTTCTATTTAAAAAAAAAAAAATTAACAATATATTAAACATTTTATATTTAAATTTAAATTATTAAATATTTAAATTTAAATTATATATTTTCAATAAAGATTTAAGCATCAATATAAATTTTAAGCATTATAATAAATATTTTTCTTTATGATATATAGTGTTAAAATAAAAAATTTAATTATAAAATTTAATTAAATATAATTATTTTAACACAAATATATATCATACAAATCAAATAAAATTATTTAAACAAAATCAATTAAATAATACAATCAAATATAAATGTAATCTTACAAATACATAATATTATACATAAACATAAAGTTATTAAGCATAAAATTTTATCATCACATATATATATATATATATATATATATATATATATAGTGGGTGTGTGTGTGTATGGGGGTGATAAAAATAGGGATCTAATGCTTGTATGTGTGTATTTACATAGAGAGCTTCTCTTAGATTCAAGGATCATAAATTCTCTACTAATGAGGTCAACCACATGAAGGTGGAAGCTCATTTGCCCCCCACCCCCTCACTTCTAGCCTATAATTACACTACACTCATCACTCCCTGACCCCCACCTTTTATTTTAAATTACATACAATATGTCATCCACATTCATTCTAAATACATAGATATAAAGGAAAACCACATAACAAATATTATACACAATCATCAATGCACATCAAATTTCCATTAATACATGATTGCATATCAAATTTTGCAAAAATAAAACATTACACATAAAAGTTTGATTATTACAGAAAAATAAGCATCAAAGCTGTAATCATTGCAAGCAAAGAAATTATAAATGCACAAACCCAAAAAATTCTCAAACATACAAACTTTCATGCCAAACACAAAAAATGTTGTAAATGCATAAACATACAAGCCTAATATAGACATTATGCATTGGCAAAAGAAATTCACACACACTTTAAAGTACAAGTTATACAATATAATTGTAAATACTATGCAAATAAAACTCAAAATACAAGCATAAGCAATCATACAAACATCCTATATCAATTACACCCTAAAAATATTGTAAATGTATAAGATACAAGCACAGGGAGATACTAAGCATTGCCAAATGAAATTTCACCCACATTTCAAAGTACATCTCCAAATGTCATACACAATCATTGTAAATACACAACCATACAAATGAAACTAAAACCACAAACATTGCTACAATTATGAATGCACATCAAAATACCAGCATAGAAACATCACATATCAATTACACCCTAAAAATATTGTAAATGCATAAGATACAAGCACATGGAGATACTAAGCATTGCCAATTGAAATTTCACATGCATTCCAAAGTACCTATCCAAATGTCATACACAATCATTGTAAATATCTGACAATCATACAAATGAAACTAAAACCACAGACATTGTTACAATTATGAATACACATCAAAATGCAAGCATAGAAACATCACACATCAATTACACCCTAAAAATATTGTAAATGCATAAGATACGAGCACATGGAGATACTAAGCATTGCCAAATGAAATTTCACACACATTCCAAAGTACATATCCAAATGTCATACACAATCATTGTAAGTACACAACCATACAAATGAAACCAAAACCACAAACTTTGCTACAATCATGAACACACCTCAAAATACAAGAATACACAAACATAGAAGCATTGCATATCAATTACACCCTAAAAATGTTGTAAATTCATAAGATACAAGCACATGGAGATACTAAGCTTTGCCAAATGAAATTTCACATCTAAGAATTTAAAATGGGTAAAACATGCATTAACAATTAAGAATTTGATTTTGGATTTCAAATTTCAAGTATGTTCCATAATGTAGATTGATGTGTCATTAAAAGTTATTAACTTAATATCTATGATGCTAACTACTATTAAACATAAGCAAAGAGGAAAAGTAAAAACTAAGAAGTGGAAAAGGAGAGAGGATGCACAAACCCATGCTAACTACTATTAAACATAAGCAAAGAGGAAAAGTAAAAACTAAGAAGTGGAAAAGGAGAGAGGATGCACAAACCCTTAAGAACGACCATGGTTTGTTCTTAAAGGCATTGAGAAGGGGCTTTTTAGCCCCTTCAAACAAAAAATAATTTTTTTTTTATTATGAAGCTTTCCTAGAGTAATTACACAATGAATAAATAAATGTTAATTTCTTTTGAAAACAATTAATGTCATAATCATTTCATGTCTTCCTGTCATGACTGTCATGAACATGATGGACATGTAAATGCTTCATATGTTGTGATCATGCACATATATTCCAGTCACTCTCTGCAAAAAAATAATATATTTTCAAATTCAATGAAAATTCATGCTTTCTATATAGTGAAACAAAAAATGCATAAATTTAATTTATCATTTAAGAAAAGTGACTAACATAATTTGATTATTGAAATCATCTTTTTAATTTAACTTGACTAAAGAGAAACTTTGAGCATTAATGCTGGAGCAAGTACTTTCACTTAAAAAATAAAATCATTTAAATCTCTAATCTATTATGAGGTGAAAGGACTTTAATCTCTATATCTATTCTTAGCTGACAGGACTGTGACCACTTTAATCTCTATATCTATTCTTAGCTCACAGGACTCACTTTCTATTCCACAAATTTTTTTTTCAACTGTTAAGATTTAATAACTATGGTGTATATACTGAAATTCTTTTAATTACTATGGTTTATCTACTGGAATTTTTTCTTATAAGAGAAAAAGCAACAACAAAAAAATAATGGTAATGGTGGGCACCTATTTATCCTGAAGCCCATCAGTGGTTTGCTCCCTGCCTCCCATCCTGAAGCCCATTAGTGGTTTGCTCCCTGCCTCCCATTCTCGCTGAGAACCCATCACACAGTTGAAAATGAATCAATCCCACAACAACGAAATCCAATCTAATTATTTATTGAAAAAAATTTCTCCCATTCCCATTCTCGCTGAAAGAGCATCACACAGCTGAAAATGAATCCCACAACAATGAAATCCAATCTAATTATTTATTGAAACAAATTGTTCGCTACCTCCCATTCGCATTCGCATTCTCATTCTCATTCTAGTTGAGAGCCCATCACACACACAGCTGAAAATGAATCCCACAACAATGAAATCCAATCTAATTATTTATTGAAAAATTTTGTAGGTTATCTAAATTTCTATCTACCTATAAATTAGATGAAAAATAAGAAAATATACCCATGAATGAGTCGATCCGGTGGACTGGCGGTGGGAAGAATATGATAGGACATTATTTTGATTTGTGAATCTGATGCCTGAAGCTGCTGCTCTGCTCGCTGAACATGCCTGTAAATCCACGCACGCACTAGGTCCCACTGAACATGTTTGTAAATCCACGCACGCACTAGCACAGGGATCCACGCTGCTCATGTGTTGGTGGATCGGTGCCAGGTCATCCACCTTCCATTTGTTCATATATTTCAAAACAAATAATCAGAACTATAAAAGGTTTAGTTCAGATGTTGTTGACTATTTAACTATTGGAATATCTACTAATGCAATGCAATGCAAGAAAACACATCACATCTTTTTCATTATTTCATTACATGGAATGTAGAAAATCATCACTCTATTTATATTTCTTAAATGATTCATACAACGCATTCTGTGCTGGTTGAACAAGACTGGCATCATGCAGCATAGTCACAGTTTTTGAAGGAAACACCGCGCATAGGCTGAACAAGTCTCTCGATCAGAGAGGCCTCCCATCCCAAGGACAGCAAATGCCCGCCTGAGACGTTTAAAGTTGTTTTACTCAACTGAGATGAGACGTTGGGAATCTGAGTCGTTTCACTCAGCTGAGATGAGATGAGATGAGATGTTGGGAATTTGTAGGTGATTCCCAAAAATTGGGTTCAAAACATTTAGGTGATTACAGTTTTAAGGAGGTCATAAATAAATTTATTGGATTCTACTATTTGTATCACAGATTTGGAATTCCCATTGTCCTAGAAAAGTAAGGCTAATTTACCTTGTCACGCCATTGAGGGATGCCTCAGTTCCCCACAAGGCCCCTGCGTGTATGACAAACTTACATTCTCAGGAAGGAAACAAACATAGCCTATTCAGATCAATCGAAGACTTAAAATGGAAATCTATGTTTCAATTAATCGGAGAGAGAATTAGATGGGCATAAAATCTCTGAAACTTTTCATATAATCTGTGTATACATGAATCGGCGTTCTTCCCTTGAGCAGAGGTAGAGGTAGGGTGTTGCACCCTAGTGAGATATACTCTTTGTTTCTCCTTCCAGCCTTATCGATGTATACCAAATCTGGATTTCTCTGGACTTCTTCTCTGAAACTTCTCTATGTATACCTGAATCGACGTTCTTCACAGGTAGGGTGTTGCCTTATCAGTGTATACCAAATCTGGATTTCTCTGGAATTCTTCCAAAGCCCAACCAGGTAAGGGAATGCTACATCCACAACAGAGTAGCAACAACTGTATAAATAAAAGCACAATGATGGCCTTATCATCCATAATTGCATATAAAACAGAGAATGCTACATCCACAACAGAGTAGCAACAACAGTATAAGTAAAAGCACAATGATGGCCTTATCATCCAGAATTGCATATAAAACAGAGAGCAGAGCTACTTGTATACATTTAACGACAAAATTGATAATAGAGAGCTATTTATATGCATTTAACAAAATTGAATTGACAAAAGAAAGAAGACACACAGAAACAAAGAGACTATACAGAATTTGACCATATCAGAGAACATTAACACAAGAAGACAAAGCAAGTTGAAACAAAGAGACTGTATAGGATTTTACCAGAAGATTCAAGAGAGGAGGATGGGAATGACGATGACGATGTGCGAGGATTGAATAACACACCTCCTTAATTCTGTGCCAATCAGGGGCAGGGCTTGTGAAGCAGTTTGCAGGAGGAAATAATCCTTTGGCGGCATACCAAAACAAGACAGGGGTAGTCAGTCTCTATTTTCCATAGCTTATGCAACACCGCCCAGTTAAGAGCTTGACCAAGACAAGACAGGGGTAGTCAGTCTCTCTTTGCCATTGCATTTGCCATAGCTTATGCAACACCGCCCAGTTAAGAGCTTGACCAAGACAAGACAGGGGTACTCAACCTCTGTTTGCCATTGCATTTTCCATAGCTTATGCAGCACCGCCCAGTTAAGAGCTTGAAAAGGGCTGGCCGAACGACCCTCATACTGCAACATTGATCCCAAATCAAACTACTTCCTGCTAATCCCACCCATTGGGCTGATCATGTATCTTTGAATCTATAACTAGAAAAAAAAGAAAAACAGAGACTCGATGCAAAGAAATTTACCTAATCCCATGTAAATATGAATTGATATAAATACGTTTAGCCTAGAAATTTCTGTGCATTCAAAAACTGAAGCAGCGCAGGTACCAATTCATATTTAGGCAATTTCTGTGGATTCAAAAACTGAAGCAGTTGCCCATTCATATTTACTCGTTTAGCCTAGCAATTAAATATATGCTAGAACAGAGTTAATTGCATGAAATAATTAAAATTTCATATTAATTCTAATTCTTGCAGTGTATGCCAATTACTAAGCCAATCTAACATTAGTGGGAAGGTTTCAAAAAATATCAACGCATGAAAATTACAAATTCATATTAAGAATCATCCGTGTGAAGGTTTTAAAACAAATCAATGCATGACATTACAAATTCATATTGATTCTAATTCTTGCAGAAATTTTCATACCTGGGATTGAGAAGAATATGGGTGGATATCTCATCATTCATATACCTTTCGCGCTTGCTAATTTAAAATTGAATTGATGTGATGTCTTTCTACCTTTACCTCCTCGTACCGCGCAACACAACACAACAACATGCAAACCAGACCATACCAGACAACAACAAGCAAACCAGACCAGACAAAACTCATACAGAGACCACCATAAACATGCATACATAACATGGAGCTCCAAGACAAGACACATACAGTGGAGTGCAGTAGCCATGGGTGGGAGGAGGAGGAAATTCGTGAGAGGCAGAGATTGGGACAAGGATCGGAAACAAATATGGATTGGTTGCATTTAACGGTCATGCTTTTCTTCACTGACAAAAACAACTTTTCTTGACTGCCAGTGCCAGCTCAACAAAAAGGAACTTTGTGGAAAAAGATCTTGGATTGCCAATTTTTGTCATGAAAATAATTTTGTTGTTAATAGGAATATATCTCAGAATTCAATGTTTTTAATAAACTAACGGTAACCATATCTTATTTGAAAACTAATGATTATCTATTATTAAATAATGGAAAAAGAAATTGAATTTGTTGAAGTGTCAAAATCATAATCTACAACCTTTGACGCCCCCAAATACCAAATACGCCTTGCAGAGGCCAATTACACTCCCTTCTTTGTGTTTATTTTATCATAAATAAATAAATTGTGATTATTAAGCATTGCACACATATCTATAGCTTTAAAGTACATATATTACTAATTTATAGTTTAGTAAGAATGTATATTTTAGGTGGCTATAGTAAAAGTTAAACTCATCCTTTCTTATGGTTTTTAGTGAATTGGAGAATGCTCCCAACCAATCAAGTTACCAACTCTAGAGTTGTTTCACAATATTTTCAAAAGCTATCCATGTTGTTTAGGTTTATTGATTAGTAGTTTAGTAATGAAGCTTTTCATCTCTAGTTATCCATCGTTATTGAACTTAGGAGGTTAAAAATGATGACATATTAGGAGGTGAAGGATAGGAAAAAGGAATGGCATGATTGCCATATTAAGCAAAATCAATTCCAAGTTGATGATCTCGTGTTGATGTATGACAACAAATTTCTAAAACACCCAAGGAAATTTCCGATGCATTGGATGGGATTGTATATTATCCAATATGTCACAAATGCAATGATAATAGAAACTAAATGAGGATCTCATCAATGAACTTATCAATGGGACATGATTGAAATTATATAGAAACAACTGCCCCACTTTCCAAAACTGATCTATTTGTAGGGAAATTTTTCCTTTGTTTTTGTAACCTTATTGATGTTTGTACGTAGTTGTTATGAAGCAAAAAACCCAAAGAATGTTGTGCCTACAGGAAAATTGTGGCAGGCTTGGTAGAATATATATTTCCTATTGTAGTGAAGGACTAGCGCACTATGCACCAAGAACACTACATAGTCG
The DNA here is from genome assembly GCA_034641835.2 of Pinus albicaulis. Lineage (NCBI taxonomy): Eukaryota > Viridiplantae > Streptophyta > Pinopsida > Pinales > Pinaceae > Pinus > Pinus albicaulis. The sequence continues at coordinate 1,356,089,205 of CM076578.1, read as the reverse complement.
GGTGAACAAGCAACCAAGGAAAGTGTGCAGTATCAGTGATAGCATGAAAAGTGGACTATAACTAGTGGTCAATGATGGAAACTAAAACTAGGAAATTGTAGAAAAATGCACTGGAAAAACCATGTGCCACCCATGTGGATGGGACACCATGGAAATTTATGTAAAAAGGAATTAAATTTAATTAAAAAAAATATATCCTTATTGGCAGCTATGTCAGAAAGGTTTTTGACATGACTTCCACCATGATTAGAATCACAAACGATGTTCCTTCCTGGTGAAGTTATTACAAGATATGACCAATATTACTAAGAGTTATTGCAATTGAAAATGAACACAACACATGCAAATCACTTTTACTTCATCTCGTTCTTTTCTCATTGTCTCATATTTCTAAGAATAGAGTTGAGGTATGAAGCACAAAAAAAAGAGAAGTTCTAAGATCAAAGTGTAGTTGTAGAGGAAATTCCAGTTATTAGATACATATGGCATGGCCTCATCATTAGTTCCCAAGAAATAAAGGACAAAGGGTGCTAGTGGTCTGCCACCTCCACAACTTGTTGCAAAACCAAAAACTTAATTGTTGAAAGAGGAAAAGTATATATTTTTAACTAATCCAATTCTCTAAGGGATTATCAAAGAAGGTGACATGCTCAACATGACTAACAAGATGAAATATAATGACGATGATGTTTCGTACCCAAACAAGTTTCCCCAATTTTCTCAAGACAAGTACATGACTATCATAGTGAAACCAAGACTTCAACAGGTTTGTAAACCTCAACAATGGGCTAGGGGGCTTGATAAATCAGGTATTTTAGATTTACTGGATATCCCCCACTTTGGTCTCAGTAACGAAGTAAATAATTGTGTTAAATAACTCTTGAGTTGTGTACAAAACAAAGTTATGTGGCTTGATGAGCCAACAAAAATTTGTGGGGCTCGAGGAGCAATGGTTGTCACAACATAATGTGTTGCAAGTGTTTAGATGAAATGGGCCACCTTTCTACTAAATCAATTTATGTAAGACTGTTTGTAGTCATAAGATAGGAATGAAAAGTTCCACTATGCATGTCTATTGATCCTGATTTCTTTGAAAAGTGAAAAGTCTCTCAAGATACCAACTTTACTATAGCAAACAAGCTTAAATTCATTGAACCATGGTTTGGATCAGTCTAGTATACTTATGATAAAAATATCTAGATGAATACATATATGAAATTTTAAATATGGAAATAACTCAGTAATCATGCTATTTTGAAGGTACCTTGCATTATGGTATAGGTCGTTGAAGCCTATAAGGAAATCACAATGTTCCACGCAAATCCTTAGCACATTTATGTACATGCACGTGCAGACCCTAAAAAACAACGGTGGAAGTGTTGTTACAAGCTTGATGAGAATGCAGTGTCACAGATAGTGAATGAATGACTGGTGGATTGGCATATACCAACTCCTGACGAGAAGTCACAGGAACATATAGTTGATGATGACATAGAGGGGGAATGCCAAGGGCCACAATACATAGGGTGATCTGCCCCACAACTGAAGGAATGACCCAAAACTTCACCACAGGAACCTGAACCTGAGTGTCCCAACACACCCCAATGGGAACCCAAGGAAGAGGAAGCTACACCAAGAGGTGAGAAGAGGCCATTGTAAGGTTGAAATAAGGATGCTAAAAAGAAGCAAAAAGTGAGAAAGAAAATGAGCCTTGAAAAACCTTCTCTGTCAGAGGACTTAGAGAAATTGGTTGAGCCAATCAAAGAAGTGATAGAGCAGGGAATTGTCACTCTCATCATAGCAATTGAGAAATTTGTGCAGGAGCAAAGGGAATTATAAGATTAAATGTAGCAGCAACTAGAGAAATTGCATCTAATGATTGACTAATCTAGGAAAACTACTCCTACACCAAGGGTAGCAGAGCCAACAACTACAACTCTTGTACTGGATATATGACCATAACTATCAGACCCATCCCCAACTTTGGCAGAGCATCACACCTTGGCCATTCCCCTAGTTGCAATACACTTCATGTACACTAGTGACCAATAATGGGCTCAAGTGTTACCCTAGGTATTTATAATTATTTATTAGTTACGAATGCATGTTTTACATTCTTAACAACAATCCATTTCCCAGGAAAAAACATTCTCACGCACAAACAACCAAGGTGGACTTGATCCAACTTGTTAATGAGCACGAGGATCTATAAGATGCACACACACAGTTGGAAGGAGAAAGGAAACAAGTCAAACAAATAGAAGGGACACTCTACTGGGCTATAAAAGCACGATATAGTAAGATGTCAGGTGTCCCCATGGAAACTGACACTCCCATAGAGGATAAATTTTCCAAGATTGAAGAGGTTGTTCATGGCCTAAAAGAAAAGGTGGAAGAGATACAATTAGAGATTAATCCTACTAACCCACCAGGAGCAGTAGAAAGAAGGGAAAGGGCATAGATAACCTCCAAATATTTTGAGAGTGCACTAGAGATTGAAAATGAGTGCACAAAATTATATGAGTCCAGCAAGACTTACGAAATAAATTGCAGGATAGTGACGAGCTCAAAGACATTGGGATGGGGATTCAAACTATGGAGCAAAAAAATGAAACTATATGTAGTTGTTGAAAAAAGTAGAGTTATAATTGTCAAAAGTTCGACATTGGGAAGAAAGATTAACCAATGAATAGTGGAGAAACAAAAACAATTGTAAGTTGAAGGCATGTATCTCATAAATGATCTCGCTACAACAAAAATCAATATGCACAGAGTCATTCCTGAGAATGAAACTTTGTTCCAAATTTCTCCTATGCATGTCAAGACAACCACAAATTTATAGGATTGATAGAGGCAACAAAAACAATCACACACACTACTAAATAAATGTTTGATAATTTTGTGGCGAAGACTACATAGGTTATTTCTTCCATTGGTGCACAACCATGAAAAAGTGGCCCAAGGATGAGCCACGAGTAGTGTTGGGAGAGTATTGGGGATAAAAAAGAACAATGAGAAGAGAGGAAAATTTTGAAATTTATTCTTAGTGTGGAGAAATCACATAGAGGATGGAGGAAACCACACATGACATGCAAAAGATGCCTAATAGACTACGCAGATATGTGATGAAGGTTGAGAAGACTACGCGTTAAATGAAATATTCCTCAGCCGACAATGTATCCTCTAGTTATGCAGATTGGTTAGATATGGGTGGTGGTGGTGACTCACTGGTTTGTTCCAATGAATGGTTGCAACTCTAAATGTATGAGGATAACACATTAGGCAAGCTAGCTAGCTAAGATGGTCAAGGATTCCTTGAAGTAGGATCTTGAAGAAAAAAATTATAAAATGAGTTGTTTCCAATAGTAGTGGGTTTTGTTGTTTAATTAGTTTTATTTTTTTATTTTTATTTTTTTATTTATTTAATTTAATTTAATTATTTATTTATTTAATTTAATTTAATTTATTATTATTATTTTTTTTTGCTTTATTTGATGTTATTTTTGATCTTTTGTTGGATAATATTTCTTCTATCTAGTTTTGTTGATGATTGTACTATGGATCTAATAGTCTATTATTATATTGTCAATATTTACTCTATTTATTGTAATGGTGTTGGCTAGACAATGTAATACAAATGATCATAATTTTAGTTTTCACATTCAGGTATATGGAGCTTGTGTATAACTTGTGCTACTGATGCTTATTATAAATATGAAATATCTAGAGGTTTTGTTCTAGTTCCATGGCTTTATCACTTATGTATTTCATATCAATAATGAGATCAATGAATGAGTTACAAAGTCTTAACAAGGTTTGTGGCAATGTTTTGTGTGAATAGTGTATAGTTGAAGTATATTGTAAATAAATGTTTCACTACATAAATAAATGAACTTTGTTTCTTTTCTTTTGAAATAGAGTTGGATTTTCACTCACATAATGAATCCTTATCAAATGTTTAATTTTCTAGTTAAACCATGTATTGTGTTCAAATAATACATGTTGTAGTTGCTGAGAAGGTTTCAATGCATATTGTAGGGGTGTATGAATTCATTTATGTTTAATGAATATATCTATGACATATGGAAATCACATTATTTCAGGGAGCGTTATTTTCAGCCATAGTCTTCTTTATTCCCCTATTTCCTTGCACAACCTTCTGCTCACAAACCAAAATGAACTACCAACAATATGGGGGTCTACTAGGTCTAAAGTCCCAATTATACCTCACACCATTTGGGATAGGATATTCATTTAATATGTGGGATAGGATATTCATTTAGTATGTGGGATAGGATCTGACTTGATCGCGGAAGATCACGAGCAAGGTTTATCGAGCATCATCACCTTTCCAACTTTCAAACTTCTCTTTCTTCATTCAATATCGTGTAACTTCACTATCCATTTATAAAATATCCCAATTATAAGTCCCAATTATACCTCACACCATTTGGGATAGGATATTCATTTAGTATTTGCGATAGGATATTCATTTAATATGTGGGATAAGATCTGACTTGATGAAGGAAGATCATGAGTAAGGTTCATTGAGCATCATTACCTTTCCAACTTTTGAACTTCTCTTTCTTCATTCATTATTTTGTCAATTCACTATCCATTTATAAAATGTCAAAGAGATTGATTTCATCTTCATTCATTAATTTCCTCCTTCTTAAAAACTACTTTCATGGATTTCCATACGGTTAACACATTTGACATGTGATGGGGAGAAGAGAAGTGCATATGCCATGCATAATAATATATAATATTTTTCATGGGTAGCATAATGAGTGTGGGATTTATCATTGAATATATGATAAATGATCATGATCATGCACTTGGTGATATTACTTTCAACTCCAAACCTTCACTTCCAACTTGACAATATTGCTTGAGAAAATATTAATGGCACAAAGAGTATTGTGCCATTGTTTGCAATCACATTCTTAAGGTAAGCTTCTTCCTCTCACTCATATGTTTTTCCGTTTAATTAGATATTGGAATTTTTCTTTAATGCGGTTCTCTAAGAAGTTATCTTTTTGTTTGCTTGTCATTTTTTCCTAATTTTGTTCGTTTGGTGTTTAGCTTTTCTAATGCAAGCTCCCATGGCTATTACATAACCGTAAAATTATATCGGTGTTATTTATTTCATTAATTTATTCAAAATATTAGTATCTCAAATTTTCATTTTAGAGAGGGTTTAGACTACAATTATATATCAATTTAATGAAAACCCAAATTTATGTATTGAACTTATAAAGTTGCACATCACATGCACTTGTAGAGAAAATCAAACCAAAATAGAACGTTTGAAAATATTGTATTTTGAAATATTGCTTGCAAGTAAGTTTGGAAAAATGATTTTCTCTTAAAAATATACTTTGATATGTAATTTAGTAATGAAGCTTTTAATCTCTAGTTTGTTGATATCCAAAAAGAAAATTTCATCACCCACGCCTAGTTGCATTAAGCACCCAAACTAGGGTGGGGCCCACAGTGCTATTTTTGGGTGCATGTCTATTTTAGTTATCCCTTAATTAATATGGAAAATAAACTGTAATCTATTCTCAAAGTAAACTTGAAATAGTTAAGCGAGAGTGATAAAATCAGTGAGCTAGCGGATTTCGAGTTAGAGGTAGTTGGTGAGGCATTCCGAGTAATTCTAGTTGTAACAAAGTTTGAAGTGCAGTGGTGCATTAGTTAATGCAGGTTGTAATCATTTTAACTCATTTAAGTGAGTTAAAATCAATTGTGCTAGTTGTAACTGAAGATACATTAGTAAGAGATCAAGTGAATTAAATATTAATTAATTCAAAATCAATGATCTCACATGCAACTGAGGATTCACTATTATTAGTTCCATCCATGTCAGATCCAATGGAGACCCAATTGATTTCTAGGTGAAAGGGAAGTTGACTATCAGTTGTAGGATTATTGCGCTGCACACATGCAACCAAACACCCATTGGAGTGGCCATGATACTTGCGCAATCAAGGAAGGAAAGGATTTCTATCTTTTAGGGTTTTCATTCATCAGGGATTGCGCAAGCAAGGTAGGCTGTCTGGAGGCTGAGAATTGGCTATGTGTTGGTCAGTTTTGCAAATGATAGTGTGAGACAATTAGCTGAGTACTAAAGGGATATTATGAGAAGAGTTTTGTATGTAATTTTTTCATGACCCATGTTGAATATACAATAGTATATAGTGGGGTTTTTAGTTGTAAGTTTTCCCCGGGAAATTATCTATGTTGTGTGCGATTTGATTCTTCTTCATGTTCATGTGATTAGATTGTGTTTTTAATTCTGCAAAAGATTTGTAGAAGCAATTCAGTATTTAAATTTAGTACATTGTTAGATCAGGTGAATCCAAGATATACATGCATTTTGTATAATTTATACATGGTATCAGAGCACAGGAGATTGCAGAAGTGAAGCAGCAGCTGAGTTTGTGACTGGATAGAATTCGAATTTGCAGAAATACTTTCTTGGTGCTACAAATGATTCAAGATCGAAATGGCTTTCAATGGCTTGAGGTTAGAATATGCACTCGATGGCAGCTTGAACTATATTTCTTGGAAGGGCATGATGGAGGCAGTACTCGAAGACAATGGCTTGAAGGAATTCATTTACAATGATGTTCCTAAACATGATGTGGCAGATGCTACAAATATTGATGCATGGAAAAAGAAAGTGGCAAAGGTGAGGAGGATCCTGTTGGAGGGAGTATAAGACCACATTGTCTCAAGCCTTCGTGGGAAAGCCACACCATATTCAATGTGGAAGGCTTTGATGGATCTATTCCAAAGTAGCAACGACCATAGGAAATTGGTGCTCAAAGATAAACTCAGGAAGATCAAGATGGAAAAGGGCGACACCATTCCAAAATATCTAACAAAATTTTATCCGATGTCGTGATGAACTGGGAGCATTGGAATAATAGCTTCGATGATGATTTGGTGAGCTTGGCTCTCCTAAGACTTCCCAAGAGTTGGCACAGCTTATCAAGACTTTGTCAATGGAAGGGAAAATTTTCAATATTGGGAACAATCAGATCGGATTTTGTGCAGAAGGAGTTCAAACAACACTGTGAGATGGATATTCATATAAGAATGAAGATGAAGAGGATTGTGCTTTGCTGCCAAGGTATGAAGGGGCAGAATAAATTCCATTCTAAACGGAAGTCCAAGAATGGCAAGAAGCAAGACATGTCCAAGGTGAAGTGTTTTCACTGCCACGAAAAGATGGCCATTTTGCTACTAACTCGTCCACAAAAGAAGAAGAACAATAAGGCCGGAGGGTTCTACAAGCTATGAGGCCCTTGCCTCGCAATTTGAGCTTGACTTATCATTTATCGCATGCATGGTGTCCAATGTATTGGGATATGTGTGGTATTTGAATAGTGGCGCTTCCTTTCACATGACGGGAGACAAGGAAATTTTGGTGACTTGGAGAAGAAATATCTTTAGATAGACATTAGAATGGCAATGAAGGGTGGTACAATGCTACCAGGATTGGTACCATTACCTTCGTAGAATTCATGTAAACCATTTCAATTAAAAGATGTAATGCATGTACCAAGTCTCAAGAAAAATTTGGTCAGCGCTCATAATGTTGGAGGATAGAGGTTATGATGTTGTTTTTAGTGAAGGAAAAGCTTTCCCCGCAACATAAAACAAAAGAACAAGCCAAGAGGATAGGGATTTGAGTTAATAATCTCTACAAGCTAGAGGTAGATGGGTGCACAAAAATGATGGGCAAGGCGCATCAAGTGGTGAGCCGAGATGAGGGCGAATTATGGCAAAGGATACAATATCTTCACTGATGGATCCTTGAAAGTCATGCAACATATTTCTACGGGTATTCCCACTAGAGGTACACTTGTGATAGCCGTACACATGCAAGGGGTGTACTATGGGAAAATATGTAATGGCCACCTTTCATGAGAAGGAAACTAATCTTCGAGGATCCTTGAGAGAGTTCACATAGACGTGTGTGGTCCTTTCTCTATTGCTTCGACAACAAAACATAAGTATTATGTAATCTTTGTTGATGACTTTTCTCATAAGTGTTGGATATTCTTCATGCAGAAGAAAGATCAATCATTATCTAAGCTTTATGAGTTTAAGGCACTGGTGGAGAAAGAGTCGGGGAAGCAAGTGAAGGCTTTGAGGAGTGCTAATGGTGGAGAATACATCTCTAATGAATTCAAGAACTTTTGTAGCAAAGAAGGAATTCGAAGAGAACTCATAGCACCTCATAACCCACAGCATAATGGGGTCGTAGAGAGGAAGAATAGAACTATTGTGGGTGCAGCACGAGTGATGTTGCATGATCAAGGCCTACCGATGCATCAGTGGGTAGAAGCATGCAATACAACGGTACATGTGCAGAACTATTGTTGTCATAGAGTACTTGGCATGAGTACACCTGAAGAGGATTTCACTAGTAAGAAACCTGACGTTTCACACTTTAATATTTTTGGCTCATATGTTTATGTGCATGTGACCAAGGACGCCATGAAGAAGCTGGAACCAACAACTGAGGTTGGGATTTTTTTGGGGTACACTGAAACACCCCATGATTATCGTGTGTATTTTCCAAACAACAACATGAATATTGTGTGACGGGATATAAAATTTGATGAGGAGAAAGCCTTGCGGTTGTCCCTTGAGAGGGAGTTGGACTTGCATGCAGAGGAGGAATTATTGGTTCCCAAGGATTAGTCTCAAGATGTGGATCAGCCACATGGGGAGGTTCATGGAGTGGAGGAAAACACTCATGCAGAGCCATCCATCAGAAATGGCGGAAGGCGCACCACAGAAGCTGATAGATTGAGACTTGATGCTGCAGAGAATGTAGGAGCCCCTACTTCACAACGCAGATAGAGACAATCTCCTGACCGATTTACTGGATACATGGCTCTTATGAGCAAATGTATTGTGAATGAACCATATTAATTTCAGGAAGCAGTGCAACAACCAACTTGGGTTGATGCAATGGTGGAATATGACTCCATTTTCAAGAACAGTGCATGGGAGATAGTCCCAAGACTAGTCGACAAATCAGTGGGTGGATCGAGATGGATCTACAAGGTAAAGCAAGCTTTTGATGGGAGTGTGGAGAAATAGAAGGACATATTTGTGGCCCAGACATTCTCATAGATCGAGGGGATAGATTATGATGAGACTTTTGCACATGTTACAAGGTACTCTTCGATAAGATCCATCCTTGCACTCTCAGCGCAGATGGGCTGGCGCATTCATTAGATGGATGTGAAAATTGTGTTTCTCAATGGGATCATTGAGGAAGAGGTGTAAATAAGGTAGCCTGAAGGTTTCAAAATATTCAACAGTGAGTCGCATGTGTGCCAGCTCAAAAGAGCACTGTATGGACTGAAGCAAGCACCTCGTGCTTGGTACACTTGGATAGACAACTATTTCATCGGACCAGGCTTCACCAAAATTGAAGCAGATGAAAACCTGTACCAGATTGTGGTTGAGGGTAAGCTATTGATCATTTTTATTTATGTTGATGATATAATTTGGACTGGTGATGAGCAACTGATACACTCATGCAAGGAGGATCTTTCAAGGGAGGTCAAAATGAAGGACATGGGACTCCTTCATTATTTCCTTGGATTGGAAATATGGCAACGAGATGGTGAAATTTTTGTGTCTAAAGGCAAGTATGCAAAGGATATATTGGGTAATTTTAACATGGAGAGCTGCAAACCCAAGGATACTCCTCTTTCAGGAAATTGGAGGAAAGAGGATGCTACTTCAAGAGGGATATTTAGCATAGGATCGACAACAGTTTCCTGGTACAACAGGAAACAACGATCTGTGGTACTCAGTTCAGCGGAAGCGGAATACATGGCAGCAAGTCAAGCTGCATGTCATGAGGCTATCTGGATGAGAAATATCTTGGTTAGTTTGTTTGGTTCTCAGATGGATCCGACAATGATTCATTGTGATAATCAGAGTTGCATTAAACTCTCTATTATTCCTGTGTTTCATGATAGGTCCAAGCATATAGATATCCGGTACCATCATCTCAAATATTGTGTGAAAAGAAGAATAATGTTTCTTCAGAATATTCCCACGAAAGATCAGGATGCAAATATTCTGACGAAGGCACCCACCAGGAGAAAATTCAAATACCATAAGAGACATGATCATGGTGAAGGATAATCCCTTTCTTTTTGAGAGTGAGTGTTGAGATTCAATAAGAAAATTTCAGCACCCATGCCTGGTTGCATTAAGCACCCAAAATAGGGTGGGGTCCACAGTGCTATTTTTGGGTGCATGTATATTTTAGTTATCCCTTAATTAAGATGAACAATAAACTATAATTTATTCTCAATGTAAACTTGAAATAGTTAACCGAGAGTGATAAACTCAGTTAGCTAGTGGATTTCGAGTTAGAGGTAGTTGGTGAGGCATGCAGAGTAATTCTAGTTTTAACAGAGTTCGAAGTGCAGTGGTGCATTATTTAATGCAGGTTGTAATCAGTTTAACTCAGTTAAGTGAGTTAAACTCAGGTTTGCTAGTTTTAACTAAAGATACACTAGTGAGAGATCAAGTGAATTAAACATTAATTAATTCACAATAAGTGATCTCACATGCAACTGAGGATTTACTATTATTAGTTGCATGCATGCCAGATCCAGTTGAGACCCAGTTGAGTTCTAGGTGAAAGGGAAGTTGACTATCAGTTGTAGGATTATTGGGTCACACACATGCAACCAAACACCCATTGGAGTGCCCATGATACTTGCGCAGTCGAGGAAGGCAAGAATTTCTATCTTTTAGGGATTGCATTCATTAGGGATTGCAAAAGAAAGGCAGGCTGTCTAGAGGATAAGAAATTGCTATGTGTTGGTCAGTTTTTCTAATGACAATGTGAGACAATTAGCTGAGTACTGAAGGCTCTTGTGAGAAGAGTTTTGGGTGTAATTGTTTCATGATCCATGTTGAATATACAATAGAAGATAGTGGGGTTTTTAGCTATAAGCTTTCCCCAGGAAATTATATGTGTTGTGTGTGATTTGATTCTTCTTCATGTTCATGTGATTAGCGATTGTGTTTTTAATTCCGCAAAATATTTGTAGAATAGTTTTAGTATTTAACTTTAGTACATTGTTAGATCGGGTGAATCCAAGATATACATGCATGTTGTGTAATTTCTACATAGTTCTCCCTCTTTATTAAACTTATGAGATGAAAAATGTTGACCTATTAGGAGGTGAAGGCTAGGGAAAAGGCATGGCATGATTTCCATATCAAGAAAAAGAAGTTCTAGGTTGACGATCTTGTGTAGATTTATGACAACAAATTTGTGAAACACCCTAAGAAATATGAGATGCATTGCCTTGGATTGTATATCATCCAATATGTCACAAATGTGATTATAATACAATTGGAGAAACTGAATAAGGATCCCATCAATGAACTTGACAATGGGAGCCAACCAAAATTGTATAGAGACAACTGCCCCACTTTACAAAATCAATATGTTTGTAGTGGAAAAAAATCTTTGTTTTTGTAACATTATTGGCATTCATAGGACAAAATTGTTAAGCAAAGTACCCAAATAATGTTGTGCCCGTGGGAACAATGTGAATAACTAGAAAAGTAGATATATCTCGTTGCAGTGAAGGACTAGCACATTTCACACCAAGAACGTTGCACAGTCAGGTGTATAAGCAGCCAAGGAAAGTGTGTAGTAATAGTGATAACATGAAAAGTGGACTACAACTAGTGGTCGACGATGGCAATAGAAACCAAGAAATTATAGAAATAGGCACCAACAAAAGCATGTGCCACCCATGTGGATGGGACATTGTCGAAATTTATGTAAAAAGACATTAAATTTAATTAAAGAAAAACATGTCCTAGATTAGTGGCTTTGTTAGGAAGGTTTCTTGGCATGACTTATACCATGGCTAGAATAAAAAAATATGTTCCTTCCTAGTGTAGTTATTTTAGGATGTAACCAAGATTACTAAAAGTTATTGTTGTTGAAAATAAGCACAAGGGAAGTAAGTCACTAGTACGCCATCCAGTTCTTTTCTCATTGTCTCATATTTTTAAGAGTAAAGTCGAGGTATGAAGCACAAAACAAAGAGAATTTCTAAGATCAAAGTGTAGTTGCAGAGGAATTTTTTAGTTAGTAGATACATATGCCATGGCCTCATCATTAGTTGCCAAGAAATCAAGGACAAAGGGTGCTAATGGTGTGCCACCTCCACAACTTTTTACAAAATAAAAAACTCAGCTGCTAAAAGAGTCGAAGTATAAATTGTAAATGAATCCAATTATGAAAGGGGTTATGAAAGAAGGTGACATGATCAACATGATCGACAAGCTTAAATATAATGACCACGATATCACATACCCCAACAAGTTTCCCCAATTTTCTCAGGACATGTACATGACTATTATAGCGCAACCAAGACTTCCACATGTTTGTGAACTTCAACAATGGGCCAGGGGGCCTGATAAATCAAGTATTTTAAATTTTCTTGATATCGCCCATTTTGGTCTAGTAATTAAGTAAATATTTATGTTAAATTACTCTTGAGTTGTGTACAAAATAGATTTATGTGGCTCAATGAGCCTATAGAAATTGATTCATATCTCATATCCAGGATTAACGGGTTATCCATGGTAGGAGAGGATCCATAACCTCTCTTTGACAAAAAGAATGAAAAGGAGGTTTCTAAGGAGGTGATAGAAAAATACAATGCAATTTCCGGATGGAGGGGGGTATTAATATCCTATATAAGTGATGAGGAGGTGAAGTTTTCCACGCTACTAATTTCTTGTAAGATTCTTATGAATTTCAAAAAGGAGCAATGCCTCGTAGGAGAACTGGTTGCCACAATGAAATGTTTTGCAAGTGTCTAGATGAAATGGGACACCTTTATACTAAATCGAGCTCCATTATGCATGGCTATTGATCCTGATTTCTTTGAAAAAATGGAAATTCTCTCAAGATACCAACTTTCCTCTGTGAAGCAAGTCATATTTCATCGCACTATGGTTTGGAACACTCTAGTATTATTTTGATAAACAAAGCTAGATGAATACAAATTTGAAATTTTATATATGGAAATAAGTCATTAATTATGATATTTTCAAGGTATCGCACATTTTGGTATAGGTTGTTGAGGGATATAAGGAAATCATAATGTTCCATTCAACTCCTCACCACATGTATGTACATGCACGTGTAGACCATGACAAGAAATGGTGGAAGTGTTGTTACAAGCTTGATGAGAATGTATTGTCACAAATAGTGAATGACTGGTTGGTGGATTAGCATATACCAACCCATCAAGAGCAGTTGTAGGTACATATAATTTATGATGGCACAAAGGGGGAATGCTAAGGACCACAATAGACAAGGTCATCTACCCCATAACCGAAGGAATTCCCATAACCTTCGCCACAGGAACCTGAATAAGAGTGTCCCAACATGCCCCAATGGGAACCCAAGGAAGAGGAAGTTTTTCCAAGAGCTAAGAAGAGGCCATTGTAACGTCAAAATAAGGGTTTCAGAAAGAAGAAAAAGGTGAGGAAGACAACATGCCTTGAAAAACATTCTCTGTTGGAGGAATTCTTAGAGAATTTAGTTCAACAAATTGAAGAAATGGCGAAGAAATAAGCTTCCCCTATCATCATATCCATTGAGAAAGTTGCACAGGAGCAGAGTGAATTACAGGATCAGATGTAGCAACAGCTAGAGAAATTGCATCTAATGATCAAGGCATCTAGGAAAACTACTCCTACACCTAGTGTAATAGAGCCAACAACTACGACATAGGCAACCAATGCAACTCTTATACTAGATATCTTACCACAACCGTTACAAACATCCTTGAATTTAGCAGAGCATCACAACTTAGACATCCCCCTAGTTGCAGTAACTTCATGGGCATTAATGACCAACAACGAGCTCAAGTGTTTCCCAGGTATATCTAATTATTTCTTAGTTACCAATGCATGTTTTACTTTCTTAGCAATAGTCCATTTCCTAGGAATTATATTTTCGGGCACAAGAAAGCATGGTGGGCTTGATCCAACTCACTAATGAGCATAAGGCTATGTAATAAGCACATACACAATAGGAAGAAGCAAGGAAACAAGTCGAAGAAATGGAAGGGACACTCTAAGAGAACATCAGAGCATATATAGTAAGATGTTGGGTGTCCCCATGGAAACTAACACTCCCATAGAGGAGAAATTGTCCAAGATTTAAGAGGTCATTCATGGCCTAAAGAAAAGGTAGAAGAGCTACAATTGGAGATCAATCCTAGTATCCTACCAGAAGAAGTAGAAAGAAGGGAAAGGGTCCATATAGCCTCCAAATATTTTGAGAGTGCAAAATATCTTGAAAATGAGTGCACAAATTATATGAGGCCAACATAGATTTACAGAATAAATTGCAAGACAATTTTGAGCTCAAATACACTGGGACGAAGATTCAAACTATGGAGCAACAAAATGAAACTATACGTATCTATTTGATATATCTACTCATGGAAAAAATGTAGAGTTTCAATTGTAAAAAGTGAAACATTGGGAAGAAATATTAACCAATGGAGAGTGGAGCAACAACAACTAGCTCAAAAAGCGGAAAGTTTCAAGTTGAAGCCATGCAACTCATATATTATCTCATTGAAGCAAAAATCACAATGCACAAAGTCATTCCTGAGAATGAAACTTTGTTCCAAAGTGCTCCTATGTCTGTCAAGACTACCACAAATATTATAGGATTGGTAGAGTCAACGAAGACAATCACACACACTACTAAAAAAATATTTGAAAAATTTGTGGCAAAGGTTGTATAGGTTATTTATTCCATTGGTGCACAACCATGACAGAGTGGCATAAGGACGAGACATATGTAGTGTTGGGGGAATATTAGGGATAAGAATGAACAATGAGAAAAGGGAGGAAAATTTTGAAATTATTCCTAAGTGTGGAGAAATCACCTAGAGGATGGAGGGCACTACACCCAGCATGCCACAAGTGCCCGAAGGAATAAACATATGTGTGACAAGGGTCAAGGAGACTACTCCTTAAATGAAATATTACTTGGCCAACAATGTATCCTCTAGTTTTGCAAGTTGGTTAGATCTGGAAAGTGGTGGCGATTCATCCTGGTTTTGTCTAATGAATGGTTTCAGCTTGACATGTACAAGGATAAATCATTAGGTAAATCTATCTATATGAGTTGGTTAGAGTTTTGATCAAGTAGGATATTGAAGACAAAAGCTAAAAATGAGTTGTTTCCAATAGTAGTGGGTTCTTTTGCTCGATTGGTTGTTTTATTTTTTCTCTATTTGATGTTATTTTTGTTCTGTTGTTAGATAATAGTTATGTTGCTTAGATTTATTGATGATTTTACTATGGCTTTGATATTTTGTTACTATGGCTTTGATAGTTCTATTTGTAGATTGAATAAGACATTGTATGGCTTGAAGCAAGCCCCCAGAGGAAGATATTCCTGCATTGAAATTTAATTGATGAAGCTTGGATTCACAAAGATCCATGTCGATCCAAACATGTACTTCACAGTTATCCAAGGTATGCCTCTCATTTTGGTATTATATGTTGATGAATTATTTTTGAAAGGTGTAAACCCTCTCATTCTTGAATGTAAGAGGGATTTGGATTTCGAATTAGAGATGAAAGATCTTGGTTTGATGCACTATTTCTTGGTACTTCTGGGTAAGGTTTTCCTTTCATAAGGAAAATATGTTGTGAAACTACTAGAGAGATTTGGCATGGTAGAATGCAAGTCCTTGCCTACACCTATGGAGATGAATTTAAAGAAGCTATGTGGATAGGTTGTTGGACCAAACCTTTCAAACCATTCTGAGTATAGAAAACTGGTTGGTGCTTTGATGTTCCTTTTGAACACGCACCTTGACACATGCTTCACAGTTAACTATTTGAGCCAATTTATGATTGAGCCTCACCATGTACATTGGGTATGCCAAGCATGTATTGAGATATCTACATGGGACTATTAACCTTGGACTGTGATATGTCATTGTAGATGTTAGACTACATGGATATACATATACAAATTGGCCTGGAAATGTTGTCGCAAAGAAGAGTACTTCCAAATGTTCTTTTATTCTTGGATCTACCATGATATCGTGGATGAGTAGGAAGAAAAAGTTTGTATCCCTTAGCACAACTGAGGCTTAGTATATTGCAGCCAACCGATTGAGCTATGGAGAATTTTTGTTGAGGAAGCTCTTTGGAGAATTTTTTTAGTAGGTCCTGGACAAAACAATTATCTATTGCGACAACAAGAGTGGGATTCGTTTGTCAGAGAACCGTGTGTTCCACGACAAGTCGAAGAATATTGATATCAAATATCATTACATCCGAGACATGGTGCAGAGAGGAGTTGTGAGACTCCTTCACATTTTGACAGATGAGAAGATATATCCTAACAAAGGATTTTCCGAAAGGGAATTTCTTGGTCTATAGAGAGAAACTTGGTGTTGCAAAAAAAGTATTTTCTCCTTCCTTTAATTCAATAGGATTCATTTCTTTCTCCACCCTCTACTAGTTCTCATGTTGCAGTAGAGGTTGTTTCTTTTTTTTCACCCTCTTCTAGTTCTTGTGTCTTATTTTTCTTCACTATTTGTTAGTTCTTGTGTTACAACATGGGTTGTTTATGTCTCTCCACCCTTTGTTGGTTCTTGTGTTGCAATAGGGGTTGTTTATTTCTCTTGTTTATCTTCTCCTCTTCATGGGTTTTGTGTTACAATAGGCAGGTTATCTTGAACTTCATTGGATACATTTTTCCTTATCGATGGATGTGTCCCTATTTTCTTGGGGACTTCAATATCTGGAATCCCTCTATACATACCCTTTCATGTGGACCACATTTTCTTCTTTGGAGGAGATCTTCCAATGAATATTAATTGACTGAAACACAAAAATATCTATTGGAAAACATTGTCTTTTTTCGAGGAGAGCTTCCAATGAACATTACTTTACTGTCACACAAAATTGTGGGTCTAGGCTTGTCCTAAGGGTTGGTGTAAGACCCTCAAAGCATTAATCACATCAGGTGCACAAGATGTAAGAGGGTTGGGAACCATGCATGTTGTGATGTAATATCACACAACATGGGTGCACTAGATGATTGATGTTTGACAAAATGCCCGAATTTGGGTTTCCAGAATCACGTGATGAGGATTCATGTGACTAATTGAGGATTGAGATGGGCAATTTGGTTTGATAGGAGAGCACCCATACATTTGGCACAAACTTTAGTTCACATGGCAGAGTGATTGGGACAAGATCTACAAGAGAAGATGCCAAGATGAGTTCAACTCATCAGTTGGGCATGTGCCCACACAATTATTCCATACTTGAGATGAATTAGTAAAAATATACAAACTTGTAGAACAGATCAAGTTGGGTAAACCCAACTCATGAATGGTTGTCAAGATGGAATGGAACAGGTCAGTCTAGATGGATTCAGGATGTTGTGCGATGAAGAGATGAGTAGGACATAATGACTCACCATACTTGTGATGGATAGATGAAACATTGATTGAGATGATTTGGGAGACCTTGTAATGGAGGATTTGACTAGGGAGAACAATTTGTGCACACGATGGGAGATGGAATTTCGACTAGGAAATTGTAGAGTCGACCATACAAATTGATGCACCCCAAACGAGGGATATGATGGTCGAAAAAAGTGTGACAAACCACATATAATTAACTTGTACGAGTTCTTGAATGAAGGAAAATAGAGCACATTTCGGTGGATTTGTGTAAGTGGACAACATGGTTTCCATGTAGTAGTTCAGAATAAACCAAGTAGAAGTTTGGGGTGAGTAATATGGAGGGCACGACCGGGTCACATCTCTTTAGATGGGAAGATGTGTGGGCCTGTTGTTTCAGACTTGATAGTGTAGCATACCTCTCCCCTAGCAACACGGAGGAAGGCACAACCAATTTTGGCATTGGGTAAGACAAGTTGAATTTTTTTGCTTGTTGACCTATGATTTAAGGGGCCAATATTTGGTGTTTTCTAGTGTACCAAAATTTGGTGTTTTTTCATGTGGACCAAAATTCGACATTTAGGATAAAATTTGAGGCTTCTTAGGAGCCAAAATTTGAGGTTTGGGAAAGACCAAAATTTGGTGTTTTAGCTAGGGAAGACCTTTATTATATTTTTTAGCATGGGTTTCCATTTATGTGAGCGTATGGGATGTTTGATGTAATCTCTATCATTATTATTCATCTTTTGGGTTTAGGTTGGTGAGTTTCCTGCACCATAATGTGTATATCTATCTTGATGTATTGCATGATGAGATGATTGTAATTTTGTACGGGTGAAGATTTGGTTAAGTAAATAAGTAATTATACAAAACGCTTAACTAAAAAAAGTGTAGGCATAATCCACTTTTAAGTAAGTCCAAGTTGCACAAGTCATTGGGAAGAAAAAACATTGGTGTAGCACACCCAGAGATCCATCAGGTACATTTAACCATTCAGGTTATCTAGGGGTGTGATAAGTGTTATCGAGGTAGAAGATTATGGAGATTGGAAGATCATGAAGATGGTTAGAAGCATTAAAGTAGGTTTACCGACAATAGTTCCTACCATGGGAGGTAGGGTTCAATCGAAATTGCAAATAGGTTTTTGGGTGTTATTAAGGGGACAATTGGGGTGTTTTTCACCATTAAATCCATGAAAATGATGGTTACAAGTGGGTTTTTATTTTATTGTCGCACGTAGAATGATGCGTGAGATAGGATTTATATTTGATAGTTTTGATGATATATTAATGCAACCATGGGCATTTAGATTTTTTTGGCGATGAGACAAGATGGGAATTATAGTGGGTTGGAGGAGAGATTGGGATGTGACAAATGGTTTTGGGGAAGCTTTTTGACACTAGGATTAGATTTCCATGGGTTTCATACCATAAACTAGAGCATTAGTAGCTCCTATACTTTGACTGAGAGGATAGCCAGGGTGTTGGTTGTGAGAGCTGGTGCATATCATAGATTGAGCTGATTCTTCTTTCACCTATGAGCTGAAAAAAAATGTAAATATGTGGAGATTGTTCAAGGTGCATTTGATACGTGATGCAAAGTTTCCCATGGAATATGGAGACATTGGACATATTTTAAAGTCTTGGTGACGAGTCTCTGTGGAGACTTTGATTGGTGGATTTTTTTCGTCGAATTTACTGATTGGGGGATTGCTGAGGATGAAAATGATCCTCAAATAATTAGTTGCATAGGTGCATGAGAGAACTTGACCATGCCAAATATTATTTGGGCACCATGTGGGTTGTGATGTGATATCGCACGCCATAGGTGCATCTAAACGGTCAATGTGGGATGGAATGCCCAAATTTTGGTTTCCACCAATGTGCAATAAGGATTTATGTGACAATGACATGACGATTGAGATGGGCGCGTTCGGTAGATGGGAGAGATCCCACACACTTGGCATAATCTTGGGTTCATGTGTCAATGTGGTTAGGACGATTTGTGTAAGATCACATGTTGAGATGAGACAAACAAGTTGGCTATAAATTCACTCGCACACATTCCATACTTGAAACGAGTTGGCCAAAGTATACCAACTTACAAAATGGATCGATTTGGGTCGGCCCAACTTGAGAATGTGGTATTGAGATGGAATGGATCGGGTTGACCTAAATGGTTTGTGACACCATGTGATGACAATATGAGTTCAGTGTAATGATTCTCCGCACTTGAAATGGGTAGAGATGATACATAGATCGAGAAAAGTATGACATTGTGTGATGGAGAAGCAAATCAGGTGGAATGATTTATGCACACGATGGGAGATGGACCATCGTCTAGGTGCTTATAGAGTACCATATGAATTGACATTCCCCAACCAAGGTACACAACATTTGGGAAAAGTGAAACACACCATATATATATATATATATATATATATATATATATATATATATATATATATATATATATATATATATATATATATATATATATATATATATATATATATATATATATATAGATATATATATGGACATGCAGCCCAGTTTTTTCGTGATTTGATAATGTGGCATGCCTCTCCCCTTGCACTACAAATGAAGGCGTGACCAGTTTTGGAATTTAGCGAGACACGTCAAAATTTTGTGTTCATTGATCGTGACGTGATGGGACACAATTTGGTGTTTTCTAAATGGACCAAAATTTGATGTTTGATTCTGCAGACCAAAATTTGGCATTTGGGCTTTCTTGTGAGTAAAATTTTGAGGTTTGGGTAAGATCAAAATTTGGAGTTTGGTAGAAATGTGGAGTTTTGTTGTAAATTAGGTGTTTTTTCTAGGGAGGGAATCTTTTGTATGTTTTGGCACAAATTATTGTTGTTGATGTAAGCTAGTGGGATGTTTGATATATTCTTTTTTATTATTATACATTTTTTTGGTTTTAGGTTAATGAGTTTTCCACACCATATTATTTGTATATGTGTCTTGATGTGTTTCATGATGAGCTAAGTGTAGTTTTTTACTTGTGAATATTTGGTTAAGTAAACAAGTAATTCCACAAAAAACTTAAATAAAAGAAGAGTAGGTGTAGTCCAAGTTTAAGTAATTCCAAGTTGAGAAATTCATTAGGAAGAAAAAACATTGGTGCCTCATTCCAAAAGATCCATCGGGTGTATTTAACTATGTGGGTTCTCTAGGGACTTGACAGTTTCCCTCCTTTTCTAGTGTTTCAACTCCTCCCTTTTCCTTTGGTTCAAAAATTACTTGGAACTTCATTTTCTTTGTGAGGGTCGATATATCCTCTTTGGAGGATAATTTCCTCAGATTTTCTATGTCATTGTAGCCTGGAATTGGGGGACTAAGCCCATGTTGTGGTATATCCTTCCTCTTTTATGTTGTAACTATTTTCTCCCTCTTGTATTCTACTATTGTAGCAGGTGGTTATTATAGAATCCCCTCCATTGCACGAAATTCTCATCCCAGGATGTGTAAACTAATGTGTTAATTTTGCATCTCAGTGACAAATTATTTGACTAAATTCCTCTTTCTAAGAGGATCACAATTGAATTTTGAAGCACCACATTCGAATAAGGGAATGTAGGTTTTAACCCTGTATAGAAATTACCTGCAAATGTATTCTAAAAAACAGAAACTAAACAATGGCAAGAAAATAAAACATAAAACAAATATGCTCTAGATCCAAAAATCGATATTGTTAGTCATCAGTATTTTTCACTATCTTTGGATGACTATAGATTGATAGCAGCCTTCCGAAAACATATATTTATTGAAACATTATGTGTTTTCAAAAATCTCACTGCCTTCATTATCCTTATAAAACTATTTTCACTATTCCTTAGTTGTTCTTCTCAAAGTCACCTTGTTTCTCTTAAAAGACTCATTACGAGCTCATACCTCTCATTTTCATCCTTCTTTCCTACCTAGAAACTTTTTCCCCTGTTCCCCAGGTTTCTCAAGCATTAATGGTCTCAAAACTATCTCTATAGGCTCTTTAGATAAGTCAAGTACATTGGATTTTGGATCTTCAATACATCACTTTGAAAATGCTCTATTTTCACTTGAAAATCTTTAGGTCAAAATCTCATCCAAAGTCAGGTCAAGAAATACTCCAATTAGGTCATCAAGGTTTTACATTTTTCAAGGTCATCCTTAGATGTTTCAGGCACTACTTTTCCTTTGTTATAATCTTGCTCAAATGTAATAGAATTTCAAGACATGGTTTTTCAAGAAAGACCTAAAATATCCAAAGAGGATGATCTCCTCGGTTCAGAACCTGCAAGTGAGAAAAGTGGAAAACGTTTAGTACTTCTGTAGAAGTGTTGGAAGATTTATCAACATAAAGTATTGATGATGCAGACTGTCTACTACTGAATGAAAATAACTTATAGCAAGGGAAAGGGAAACACTTGGTCTTGTAGATAACTAGGGTTCTGAACTGGTTAGTCCATTTGAGTGCCAAAGTAGTGATCACTTGCAAAAAATGACATGGAGGAAGCACACAAGGCCAAACATGAAGAAAGTCTATCAGAAAATATTGATGAAATATGAAAAGGGGTAAGATGAATTGGACATAAATTAATGAACTTGAAAGGGCTATAGAGAACTTAGAAGACAACAGTGATGATTGATGTAAAGACTGCAAACAATTAGGGTTTTGAAAAAGTGGCCAAAGAAGGTGGAAAAGATAAGTTGAGTTTTATGGTGGAAACTACAAAAGATTTTGAACATGCTACTTTGTGTTTAAATTCCAAAGTTGTCATAATGAACTTGTCATGCCTCAAGGAGAAAAATAAAATCCAATTCCGTGACTTCAGCAACCTGCAAGCAAAAAGTGTAAAAGAATATCAGTGAGAAAAGGAAAGGGGGTTTCAAACATTAGAAAGTAGGTTTTAAAAGTTAAATTAATTCCATTTGCCTATAAAGCCCATTCTACACTTCAAAAGAACCATTGTTTCCTTGCAAAGCTTCAGAATTTTCAAGAGGAGAAGAATTTGTGAGTTTCCTAAGAAAAATCAGGCTAAGTTCCTTGGCGATGCGTGCCTGGGAGTTGGCACTGCGTGTTTTCCATTTTTCCTCCACACGTTTTCTGAAGGCGTTGCGTGCCTATGAGCTGGTGAAGTGCCCTTGCCAAAGTGCTACGCTCTTGCCTGAATAGAACCCTTTGAAGCTTCCTTGGCACTGCGCTCTTGGAAAGAGAGGGTTTCTAAGTCTTCCAACCACTCAAATCACATCAAAAATTATTCAAGCCTTTTCCAAAGGTCCTCCAAGAAATATTAAGTGGTGATTACATGATATAAACCCTGTTTTTATGCCATTTGGTGAATTCTTAATCAATGGAAATGAAACCCTAATTTTTAGCTTGAAATCACTGTATTACCATTACTTCATCCTCCTATAAGTAAAATCAGTGATAGACAGGGAAATTACATTCTTGAGGGTTGTCATTGATTTAGTTTTCCCCTCACTCATTCTCATACACCTATACTCATCCCCTTCATTTGATTCAAGCTGCCAGTTCATTACCCTCCCTTCATCTCATTTCACATCAGCCCTAGGGTTTCCAAAATAGAGTTTACAATGTCTGAGGGTGAAGATAGTGGTGGTGAGGCACAAATTCCAAGGAGGCATGATCACAAGGGAGGGAAGATAAATATATTTGAACCCCTCAATACAAGGGAACTCATGGCATCTCCTCTTATTGTTTCTTGCTTCAAACATGTGGGCTTCTTTGAATTTTGTGAGAAGGTGCAGCAAATCCAAAACCACCCAGAGCTAACAAGACTATTCATCATTAATCTACATGACAAGAAAGTCAACCTTGTTGGGGTTACATTTGAGATTTCCACTAATGCCATTGCAACTGCAACAAGGATACTTAGTGTGGGTGAGAAGTGGTTCAAACAAGAAAACCTGGACGTGAGTTATTTTGAACCATACCTAAAACCTAGGTATAAAGATCACCACAAGTCCATCTTCCATTTTTCTCATCTTCTTGATAGATATGCACCCATGATGAAGAAAATAATGAAGTATTTCACATGTGAGGGAAGGTTTTCCTGCCTTTACTCATATCATATTTGTCTTATTATGCATTTTACTAGAGTAAGAAAGCTACACATACCATATTATATTTTCCAAAGCATGGAAAAAATGGCTTACATAGTGCAAAAGAGAGACTACAATCAGAAAATACAAAGCCTTTTTGATCATTCACTTATCAAGATGGTGGTTATGCACCAACTTCAGCAGAAGGACATTCCATGGGATACCTCCATTTCCCATGAGGTTTTGAATACTCCACATGGCCATCATCAACAAGATATTCCTTCCTCATCTCATCCTCCCATTCCTACTTCTCCATCACATCCCACTACTCATGCATCACCATTCAATCACATTCCTTCATCGCATGATGACCCTTCCACATCACCTTTCCAAAACCATTCACCCTCATATCATGATGACAAAGCATCAAGCAGTGATGGGAACATTGAGACAGATGGCACTAAAATGAGTGACATTGAGCCATTTCCTTTGACATACTGGAGGGGCTAAATGCATGTGTTTGTTGCACTTTATGTGCAAGGGTCCATGCCTTCTTCATCAACAAAGCAGGTTGATAAAGGAAAGGAAAAGGTTACAGAGAAGGTCATTGCTGAAGATAAGGACAAGCATGAAATTGAACAAGAGTTTCAACTGATTGACCTTGAGGATGAGGATGAGGAGAGGATCACCAATATGTTGTGTATGCTAAGATTAGTGAACTTCAAGCTAATCTTGGTAGGGAAAAAAATGTGATTATCAAAGAAGGTGACATGCTCAACATGACTGACAAGATGAAATATAATGAAGATGATATTTCATACCCAAACAATTTTCCCCAATTTTCTCAAGACAAGTACATGACTATCATCGTGAAACCAAGACTTCAACAGGTTTGTAAACCTCAACAATGGGCTAGGGGGATTGATAAATCATGTATTTTAATTTAATGGATATCCCCCACTTTGGTCTCAGTAACGAAGTAAATAATTGTGTTAAATAACTCTTGAGTTGTGTACAAAACAAAGTTATGTGGCTCGATGAGCCAACAAAAATTTATTCATATATCATGTATAGGATTAACTAATTATCCATGGTAGGAGTGGATCCATAACCTCTCCTTAACAAGAGGAATGAAAAGGATGTTACTAAGGAGGTGATATAAAAATACGACACAATTTTCAAATGGGGGGGTATTAATATCGTTTATAAGTGATGAGAAGATGAAAATTACCTTGCAACTAATGTCTTGTAAGTTGTTTAGGAGGTTCTAAGAGGAAAAATTTCCTGTAGGACCAATGGCTGTCACAACAGAATTTGTTGCAAGTGTTTAGATGAAATGGGTCACCTTTCTACTAAAACAATTTATGCAAGACTGTTTGTAGGCATATGATAGGAATGCAGAGTTCCACTATGCCTATCTATTGATCCTAATTGCTTTGAAAAATGAAAAGTCTCTCAAGATACCAAATTTACTATACCAGACAAGCTGAAATTCATTGAACCATGGTTTATATCACTCTAGTATACTTATGATAAAAATAGCTAGATGAATACAAATATCACATTTTATATATGGAAATAACTCAGTAATCATGCTATTTTGAAGGTACCATGCATTTTGGTATATGTCGTTGAAGCCTATAAGGAAATCACAATGTTCCACGTAAATTCTCACCACATTTATGTACATGCACGTGCAGACCTTAAAAAACAATGGTGGAATTGTTGTTACAAGCTTGATGAGAATGCAGTGTCACAGATAGGGAATGACTGGCTGGTGGATTGGCATATACCAACTCCTAACAAGAATTCATAGGAACATATAGTTGATGATGACATAGAGGGGGAATGCCAAGGGCCACAATACATAGGGTCATCTGTTGATCAGAGGTTTTCATTGATGTCAACCCAAGCAGCACCAGGGGCTAACACAATTTTTGCATGGGAATTTTGACATACCAAATTACTATATTATGGGTCAAGAATGATTTTGATTTTTTATTATTTTCAAGATGTTTTCGTTGATATATGGCACGCCATGTAATTCTTCACAGTTTGAGAGATATTCATGTTTGAAGTTTGTAACCCCAGTTACTGGGCTAAAACCCCATGGGGTTGTGGCATGGGTCATTGAAAAGTCATAATTAATATTTTTTAAGCTCCTAAATCCCCTCCCATGTTCACTTGTTTAAGCCCCTCTCAACCTAAGAATTTATATAAATTTTGATCCTCATATCCTCCTTATGCAAGGGATTTTGCCATCTGAAACAGGTCATCATGTAATTTTCACTCTAAATTTCTTTCTACACAGATTCAAAAGCTGAAATGTTTATGAGGAAAATCCGAAAATGCTGAGGAAGCTCCTGTGAAAATTTCATATCAAGGTGCACAATATTTTCGGAGATATGATCTGTGGAAGTCAGTGTTCTTGAATTCTCCTAAAATTCATCTCAAATAAGTGACCTTGGGAAAATCGTCATAAATTTCTCTGCGAGTATCAGATTGGAATTCTGTAAAAAATTTTAGATAGTGCATGGACTGTAGTTTTTTATCTATCAATTTCAAATTTGAATGAAGAAACAGTGACATGTGGCACGCCGTACAAGTTTTCTCTACTGAAACAGTCCATAATTTGGGCATTGTGAGATATTGGGCATAATTATCTCTTGAAGAATCCAAATTGGGTCAGACCTATGGCATTTGAAAAATGACTCAAAGGACTAATACAAGACCGAAAATTAGATATTGGAGATCTAAAATAACAGAGATACACCAAATTCAATATCGAGCTCCTAGAAGGCAAGAAAAAGCTAGATCATGTGTTGTCAAGGGCTACAAAGGACCGGAATTTCTAGGGAAAAAAAGAAAAGCAAGGAGAAACAGAGGTTAGCATGACAAGAGCAGCAACCAAGGTGTAGAACAGCTGCAAGAATTTCATCACATGAAGTCTTCAAGTGGGCAACACTGCATAGAGTCACTGTAAAGGTATCATTGTACTAAGTCGTTGTAAATACATTAGTGTAAAAATTGTTTTAGTGTATATCTGCAAAGAGTTGAAGATGCAGTGTTGGGAGGTCTAGGATCATCATTAGGTGGTTGTGTTATAGGTTGGGTTATGGTCTAGTGTGTCTTCTTCTTCTACATCATTCTATACCATTTTAAAGTAGACCATTTTCACTGGTATGGGAGTCCATTCTTCTTTTATTCTTCTATAGGGTGCTAGGGTGGTGCTAGGGTGAGTTATAGCTCATTGGGTGTTGGGGCATCCGTTCAGTTGACTATTGAAGAATCTCAAGTGTTGGAGCGTCCATCCAGTGGGAGCTGGAGAAGAATGCTTTTCTAGATTCTAGGAAATTGGAGCTTTATTTTCAATTAGAGTTGAATATTAAATAATTATTAGAAAAACATTAGGTGGTTTTTGTCCCGGAGTGGGTTTCCACCTTAAAAAGTGTGTGAATTTTTGTTCTTTTTGTTTGCTGCTGTCATTGCACAAACACTAATAATAATTTAAGATTAACTAATGCTCTAATTGAAAGGAATATTGATTCACCCCCCCTCCCAGTATTTCCAACAATTGGAATCGGAGCTTGGTTCCTTCAATAGAAGTTTAGCGGCTGGAAGGAGGTCATGGAGCATACCAAGAATGGTGTACCTTTGTTTAATGAAAATAATTATGCACTCTGGAAAGGAAGAATGGAGGTATATCTCTTGGCGCAAGGTTACGAAGTATGGGACACTATTAAAAATGGATTTACATCAACCGCGGATGAACAAGGTAAGAATAATTTGGTAAATGATGCAAAAGCAAAGAATATTATTATCAGTGGACTTATTAAATCTGCTTATCATAAGTGTTGGGTTATAAAACTTCCAAAAATGTATGGGACAAACTTGATAATATATATGCAGGTGTCTCAAATGTCAAAGAAGCAAAGCTTCAAATCTATAGAGAAAAATTCGAGCAACTCATAATGAAAGAAGATTGCAACATTGCTGAATAATTCCAATACGTTGATGAAATAACCAATACTTTAGAAGGATTGGGAGAGCCAGTTGATGAGAAGACTATTATACGAAATATTCTTATAACGTTACCAGGGAGATTCAACCCAAAGGTATCGGTCTTAGAATACAGTGAAAATCTGGACAAACTCAGCAAAGAGGAATTACATGGAGTTCTCATAGCATATGAAATGAGACTTGATGAAGAAGAGGGTACTTCGCATATAGAAACTGCGTTCGTTGCATCTAAGAAAACCAATAAGGATAAACAACCTTCAATTGAAAAGACATGCACCTGCAAGTGTGAAGAAAAGGGAGATGATGAAGAAGGTATTTCAGATGAAGAATATGCTTACTTCACGAGAAAACTACAAATTGGTAAGGGAAAATTCAAAGGTAAAATTCCATTGATATGTTTCAGCTATAATGAGGTTGGGCATTTTGCAGCAAAATGTCCAAACAAAAGTAATGGCAACTCAAAAATAAAGAAAGGCTTTAAGAAATTCAACAAGCAAGGATCCAAAAGGAACTTTCTCTCTAAATAAGATAGCTCATCATCCGATGAAGACAATGACAGTGAAGAAGAAGCCAATGAGAGAGTATTGTTTATGGCCAAGCACAATAAACAAGAGGTATCAAACAATGAAGAAGAAGGATTGACCATAGAATAATTTTCTAAGGAAGCAATCAAACTTATAAAAGAGCTCAAGGCAGAGAAGATCCGTTCCAATACTCTTGAAGAACAAGTTCAAGGTCTCAAAATTGAAGTTGAAGAACACAAATGCATTGAAGAGTCACTTCAAAATAAGTTGGAAGAAAGCAACCAAGAAAGGGAAGAATTAGAAGCCGAAGTAGTCTCGTTGCGTGAGGAAGTGAAGAAAGGAAAAACTATCCAAAACTATGCCAACAGCTCAAGGGCATTGGAAGAACTCATCAACAATCAACGATCTTACAATGACAAAACTAGCATCGGTTACAAAGAAGAAGAAGCAAGACCTTCTACAACAAAATACAATGAACCTATGAGATCTGACATGCATGTAGACTTCATTGGACAAGATTCGCAAGAACAACCTTGGAAGACAATTCCTCGACGAAAATTTCCATCCAGGTACCAACATATTTTTTATGGCTATTGTTATTCATGTGGAAAATTTGGTCATAAAGCTATAGAATGTCGCACGTACCCTAGGAACGAATACAATTCCAGGAGATCTGTCAAATATGAACCTCCCAGGGCTCAGCGAAATATCAATAGATTTGAACATTTAAGAAATAATATTGAATGTTACAAATGTCGAAACTTTGGACACATAACCAAAGACTGCAGACTTGAAAATCCTCCAGAAGAATCTTCGAAGCCACAGAATGAACGAACATGGAAGAAGAAGAAGAATGATAATTGTGCTCTCGCTCTCAAGGCTCAAAAGAACAAATATGTGTGGTATGTTGATAGTGGTTTCTCAATGCATATGACTAGAGATAGAAATAAATTTGTATCTCTGAAAGAGAAGAAGGATGGAACCGTGTCCTTTGGAAATGATGGATCTTCAAATATTATAGGATCAGGTACTGTCACTCTCGGAAGCAAAGATGTTCTAGCCAAGAATGTTCTGTTGGTTGAAAACATGAATCACAATCTGCTCAGTGTTGGACAAATGTGTGATCAAGGACACACAATACTATTCAACTCCATGAAATGTGAAATCAGGAAAGGCGTGTATGGTGAAATTGTGGCTACAGCAAGTCGAGCTCCAAATGACATATATGTTATGGATGAAGCAACTAAAGCATGTCTAATAGCTAAAGAGGATGATACAATAATTGGTAGCAATGATGATCGACTAAGTAAGAAGTTTGCTACAAAGGTGCAAAATGATTTAGAGATGTCTTTACTTGGTGAGCTGACATAATTCTTAGGGCTTCAAATATCTCAGCAAGAGAAAGGAATATTTATATGTCAAGCCAAGTACAT
This sequence comes from Pinus albicaulis, assembly GCA_034641835.2. NCBI lineage: Eukaryota > Viridiplantae > Streptophyta > Pinopsida > Pinales > Pinaceae > Pinus > Pinus albicaulis. The sequence goes on along the minus strand of CM076578.1, from coordinate 1,356,059,617 downwards.
CAAGGAAATTCTCAAGAAATTTAAAATGGAAGATTGCAAACCCATCCTTACTCCAACAGTAACAGGTTTCAAATTTAGCATAGATGACTCATCTAAGGATGTGGATCAAAGGTTGTATAGATCTATGATTGGTAGTCTTCTATATGTAACAACCTCCCGACCAGATGTTATGCAAGTAGTTGGACAAGTAGCAAGATTTGAAGAAGCACCAAAAGAATCACATATTATTGCCATCAAAATAATTCTTCGATATCTAAAGAGAACAACAGAATATGGCTTGTAGTATCCCAAGGGTAACAATCTCATTATTCATTCATTTATAGATGAAGATTGAGCAGGAAGTTTTGATGATCGTGAGAGTACTCGTGAAGCATTGGAATATCTTCGCCAGAAGTTTTAGATTCTCCCAATTTCTCATTAGATTTTCCTTTTTCAGAATATAAAGGGGGAGTGGAAGTGTGTACAGGTCTGCAGGATGGTTGTGTGTCATGGGGAGTTACCCTTTTCCATTAATGTCAAAGGGGGAGAGAATATTGTAGGAAGAGGTGTCATAATCGCAAGGGGAGTTCTTGTGTTGCCATCAATGCCATAGGGGGAGATTGTTGATCAGCGGTTGTCATTGATGTCAACCCAAGCAGCACCAGGGGCTACCCCAATTTTGCATGGGAATTTTGACCTACCAAATTACTATATTTTGGGTCAATAATTATTTTTATAGTTTCTTCTTATCGATATGTTTCTGTTGATATATGGCACGCCACGTAATTCTTCACGGTTTGAGATATATTCATGTTTGAAGTTTGTAACCCCAGTTAGTGGGCTAAAACCCCATGGGGTTGTGGCATGGGTCATTGAAAAGTCATAATTAATATTTTAAGCTCCTAAAATCCCTCCCACGTTCACTTGTTTAAGCCCCTCTCAACCTAAGCATTTATATAAATTGTGATCCTCATATCCTCCTTATGTAAGGGATTTCACCATCTAAAACAAGTCATCATCGAATTTTCACTCTAAATTTCTTTCTACGAAGGTTCAAAAGCTGAAATATTTATGAGGCGAAGACGAAATACTGAGGAAGGTCCTGTGAAAATTTCCGATCAAGGTGCGCAATATTTTCGAAGATATGATCTGTGGAAGTCAGTGTTTTTGCAGGCTTCTGAAATTCATCTCATAGAAGTGACCTTGGGAAAATCGTCATAACTCTCTATCTGAATATCAGATTGGAATTCTGTAAAAAGTGGCAGATAGTGCATGGAATTTAGTTTTTTCTCTATCAATTTCAGAGCTGAATGGAGAAACAATGACACGTGGCACGTCGTACAAGTTTTCTCTACTGAAACAATCCATAATTAGGGCATTATGAGAGATTGGGCATAACTCTCCCTTGAAGAATCAAAATTGGGTCAGACCTGTGGCATTGGAAAGACGACTTAGAGGAATACTACAAGACTGAAAATCACATATTGGAGATTTGAAATAATAGAGATACAGTAGATTCAATATCAAGCTCCTAGAAGGCAAGAAAAATCTAGATCATGTGTTGTCAAGGGCTGCAAAGGACCAGAATTTCTAGGGCATCAAAGCAAAGCAAGGTGCAGCAAAGGGTAGCATGACAAGAGAAGCAACCAAGGTGCAGAACAATAGCAAGAAGTTCGTCACATGAAGTCTTCAAGTGGGCAGCACTGCATACAGTCACTGTAAAGGTATCATTGTACTAAGTCATTGTAAATACATTATTGTAAAAAAAATTCTAGTGTCTATCTGCCAAGATTTGAAGAGGCAGTATCGGGAGGTCTAGGATCATCATTAGGTGGTTGTGTCATAGCTGGGGTTATGGTCTAGTGTGTCTTTTTCTTCTACATCATTCTATATCATTGTAAAGTGGACCATTTTCCCTAGTACGAGAGTCCATTCTTCTTTTATTCTTCTATAGGGTGGTAGGGTGGTGCTAGGGTGAGTTTTAGCTCATTGGGTGTTGGGGAATCCATTCAGTTGACTACTGAAGAATCTCAAGCATTGGAGCGTCCATCCAGTGGGAGCTGGAGAAGAATTCTTTTCTAGATTCTAGGAATTTGGAGCTTTATTTTCAATTGGAGTTGAATATTAAATAATTATTAGAAAAGCATTAGGTGCTTTTTGTCTCGTAGTGGGTTTCCACCTTAAAAAATATGTGCATTTGTGTTCCTTTTTTTTGCTGCTATCATTATACAAACACTGATAATAATTGAAGATTAACTAATGATCTAATTGAAAGGAATACTGATTCACCCCCCTCTCATTATTTCCAGCATCATCTGCCCCACAACTGAAGGAATGACCAAAAACTTCACCACAGGAACCTGAACAAGAGTTTCCCAACACACCCCAATGGGAACCCGAGGAAGAGGAAGCTACACTAAGAGGTTAGAAGAGGCCATTGTAAGGCTGAAATAAGGATGCTAAAAAGAAGAAAAAAGTGAGAAAGAAAATGAGCCTTGAAAAACCTTGAAATGGAGCTCAGAAATGGCTATGTGTTGGTCGATTTTTCTAATGACAGTGTGAGACAAGTAGCTGAGTACTAAAGGGATCTTGTGAGAATATTTTTGTATGTAATTGTTTCATGATCCATGTTGAATATACAATAGAAGATAGTGGGGTTTTCAGTTGTAAGCTTTCCCCGGGAAATTATCTATGTTGTGTGTGATTTGATTCTTCTTCATTTCTTCATGTTGATGTGATTAGAGATTGTATTTTTAATTCTGTAAAACATTTGTAGAAGCGATTCAGTATTTAACTTTAGTACATTGTTAGATTGGCTAAATCCAAGATATACATGCATGTTGTCTAATTTCTACATAGTTCTCCCTCTTTATTAAACTTAGGAAATGAACAATGTTGACCTATTAGGAGGTGAAGGCTAGGGAAAAGGCATGGCATGATTTCCATATCAAGAAAAATAAATTCTAGGTTGACGATTTTGTGTAGATTTATGACAACAAATTTATGAAACACCCTAGGAAATATGAGATTCATTTCCTTGGATTGTATATTATCCAATATGTCACAAATGTGATTACAATAAAATTGGAGAAACGTAATAAGGATCCCATCAATGAACTTGTCAATGGGAGCCGACTAAAATTTTATAGAGACAACTGCCCCACTTTACAAAATCAATATGTTTGTAGTGGAAAAATATCTTTGTTTTTGTAACCTTATTGGCATTCATAGGTCGGAATTGTGAAGCAAAGAACCCAAAGAATGTTGTGCCCGCAAGAACAATGTGAATAACTTGAAAAATTAGATATATCTCGTTGCAGTGAAGGACTAGCACATTTCACACCAAGAACATTGCACATCCAGGTGTATAAGCAACCAAGGAAAGTGTGTAGTACCAGTGATAACATGAAAAGTGGACTACTAGTGGTCGATGATGGCAATAGAAACCAACAAATTGTAGAAAAAGGCACCAAAAAAAAGCACGTGCCACCCATGTGGATGGGACATTGTGGAAATTTATGTAAAAAGACATTAAATTTAATCAGATAAAAACATGTCCTAGATTAGTGGCTATGTTAGGAAGATTTCTTGGCATGAATTCTACCATGGCTAGAATAAAAAATGATGTTCCTTCCTAGTGAATTTATTTTAGGATGTAACCAAGATTACTTAAAGTTATTGTTGTTGAAAATAAGCACAAGGCAGGTAAGCCACTAGTACGCCATCAACTTATTTTCTCATTGTCTCATATTTGTAAGATTAAAGTCGAGGTATGAAGCACAAAAAAAAGAGAATTTCTAAGATCAAAGTGTAGTTGCAGAGTAATTTTTTAGCTGTTAGATACATATGCCATGGAATCATTATTAGTTCCCAAGAAATCAAGGACAAAGGGCGCCAATGATGTGCCACCTCCACAACTTTTTACAAAATAAAAAACTCATCTGCTAAAAGAGCTGAAGTATAAATTGTAAATGAATCCAATTCTGAAAGGGGTTATGAAAGAAGGTGACATGCTCAACATGATCGACAAGCTTAAATATAATTACCATGATGTCACATACCCCAAAAAGTTTCCCCAATTTTCTCAGGACAAGTACATGACTATTATAGTGCAACCAAGACTTCCACATGTTTGTGAACTTCAACAATGGGCTAGGGGGCCTGATAAATAAGGTATTTTAAATTTTATTGATATCCCCCATTTTTGTCTAGTAATTAAGCAAATATTTGTGTTAAATTACTCTTGAGTAGTGTACAAAATAGATTTATGTGGCTCGATGAGCCTATAGAAATTGATTCATATCTCATATCCAGGATTAACGGGCTATCCATGGTAGGAGAGGATCCATAACCTCTCTTTAACAAAAATAATGAAAAGGAGGTTTCTAAGGAGGTGATAGAAAAATAAAAAGAAATTTATGGTTGGAGGGGGATATTAATATCCTCTATACGTGATGAGGAGGTGAAGTTTTCCATGCTACTAATTTCTTGTAAGATTCTTATGAAGTGCCAAAAGGAACAATGCCTCATAGGAGAACTGGTTGCTGCAACGAAATGTTTCGCGAGTGTCTAGATGAAATGGGCCACCTTTCTACTAAATCGAGCTCCATTATGCATGGCTATTGATCCCGATTTCTTTGAAAAAATGGAAAGTCTCTCAAGATACCAACTTTCCTTTGCCAAACAAGTCATAATTCATCGCACTATGGTTTGGAACACTCTAGTATAATTATGATAAAAAAAGCTATATGAATACAAATTTGAAATTTTATATATGGAAATAAGCCATTAATTATGATATTTTCAAGGTATCGCACATTTTGGTATAGGTTGTTGAGGGATATAAAGAAATCATAATGTTACATTCAACTCCTCAACACATGTATGTACATGCACGTGTAGACCCTGACAAGAAATGGTGGAGGTGTTGTTACAAGCTTGATGAGAATGTATTGTCACAAATAGTGAATGACCGGTTGGTGGATTAGCGTATACCAACCCCTAACAGGCAGTTGTAGGTACATATAATTTATGATGGCACAAAGGGGGAATGCTAAGGACCACAATAGACAAATTCATCTACCCCATAACTGAAGGAATGCCCATAACCTTCGCCACAGGAACCTAAAGAAGAGTGTCCCAACACACCCCAATGGGAACCCAAGGAAGAGGAAGTTTTTCCAAGAGGTGAGAAGAGGCCATTGTAACATCAAAATAAGGGTGTCAGAAAGAAGAAAAAGGTGATCAAGAAAACATTCCCTCAAAAACATTCTCTTTTGGAGGAGGTCTTAGAGAAATTAGTTCAACAAATCGAAGAAATGACGAAGCAAGAAGCTTCCCCTATCATCATATCCATTGAGAAATTTTCACAGGAGCAGAGTGAATTAAAGGATTAGATGTAGAAATAGCTAGATAAATTTCATCTAATGATCGAGGCATCTAGGAAAACTACTCCTACACTCAGTGTAATAGAGCCAACAACTACGACATAGACAAGTAATGCAACTCTTATACTAGATATCTTACCACAACCATTACAAAAATCCTTGAATTTAGCAGAGCATCACAACTTAGACACCCCCCTAGTTGCAGTACACTTGATGGGCATTAATGACCAACAACGGGATCAAGTTTTTCCCCACGTATATCTAATTATTTCTTAGTTACCATGCATGTTATACTTTCTTAGCAGTAGTCCATTTCCTAAGAAGTATATTTTTGGGCACAAGAAAGCTTGGTGGGCTTGATCCAACTCACTAATGAGCATAAGGCTCTGTAAGAAGCACACACACATTAGGGAGAAGAAAGGAAACAAGTCAAAGAAATGGAAAGGACACTCTAAGAGGACATCAGAGGATATATAGTAATATGTTGGGTGTCCCCATGGAAACTAACAATCCCATAGAGGAGAAATTGTCTAGGATTTAAGAGGTCATTCATGGCCTAAATAAAAGGTAGAAGAGCTACAATTGGAGACCAATCCTAGTATCCTACCAGAAGAAGTAGAAAGAAGGGAAAGGGTCCATATAGCCTCAAAATATTTTGAAAGTGAAAAATAGCTTGAAAATGAGTGCACAACTTATATGAGGCCAACAAAGATTTATGGAATAAATTGAAAGAGAATGTTGAGCTCAAAGACACTGGGACGAGGATTAGAACTATGGAGCAACAAAATGAAACTATACGTATCTATTTGATAAATATACTCATGGAAAAATGTAGAGTTGCAATTGTAAAAAGTGAAACATTGGGAAGAAATATTAACCAATGGAAAGTGGAGCAACAACAACTAGCTCAAAAAGTGGAAAGTTGCAAGTTGAAGCCATGGAACACATAGATTATCTCATTGAACCAAAAATCACAATGCACAAATTCATTCCTGAGAATGAAACTTTGTTCCAAAGTGCTCCTATGTCTGTCCAGACTACCGCAAATATTATAGTATTGGTAGAGTCAACGAAGACAATCACACACACTACTAAAAAAAATCTTGAAAAATTTCTGGTGAAGATTGTAAAGGTTATTTCTTCCATTGGTGCACAACCACGACAGAGTAGCCTAAGGATGAGACATATGTAGTGTTGGGGGAATATTAGGGATAATAATGAATAATGAGAAAAGGGAGGAAAATTTTGAAATTATTCCTAAGTGTGGAGAAATCATGCAGAGGATGGAGGGCACTACACCCAGCATGCCATGGGTGCCTGAAGGAATACCCATATGTGTGACAAGGGTCTAGGAGGTTACTCCTTAAATGAAATATTACTTGGCCAACAATGTAACCTCTATTTTTGCAGGTTGGTTAGATCTAGACAGTGGTGGCGATTCATCCTGGTTTTGTCTAATGAATGGTTTCAGCTTGACATGTACGAGGATAAATCATTATGGTAATATAGCTAGATGAGTTGGTTAGAGTTTTGCTCAAGTAGGACATTGAAGACAAAAGCTAAAAATGAGTTGTTTCCAATAGTAGTGGGTTCTTTTGCTCAATTACTTGTTTTATTTTTTCTCTATTTGATGTTATTTTTGTTCTATTGTTAGATAATAGTACTATTGTTTAGATTTATTGATGATTGTACTATGTCTTTTATATTTTTTTATTATACAGTCAATATTTTAATATCCCAAATTGGGAACAAACAATAATATAAAGCATGCAAGGACAAAACTATAGCAAAAAAAAAAATAGCCATTAAAAACACCATGGTATATCCAAAAACATCTAAGCCATTTTATTAATTCTCTGAGGGAAAAAGTTACAAGAAGGTTCTTAGAAGGATGGCACCTTGGCCTGCACAAGACAAGACAAAAATCACTCCTCAACCCTACTTAGAAATATATGTTGTGTTGCTGCTTTGCGTGGCTCCTCCTCTACACAGTCCTGGTTGAAACTGTTGTTGTTGGTTGTAAAGGACTTACGTGTTGATGTTGTTCTATTGCTTACAAAATTATGAGAATTAGACACCAGAATATCCTTAACAAACCCATAAAAACCCATGAAGGGTTTCCAGAAATTATGACCCCGGAAATTCACCCTCTTGGGCTTGGTACGATGTTCTGCTAGGCTCTCTGGTTTTTGGCTAGTTGTTTGAAGAAACTGCTAGAAATTTTCAGAGGAGCTCTGTTAGGAAGTGGCTAAATCCCTCATCAAACTCTCAACTGCAATCTGCTCCTTCTCCCTCTCTCCCAAGTTCTTCTCCTCACTGAGCTGCGTAATCCCTCTATACTTGCGTGGCCTCTACAATGTCCTGGAGGGACTACGTATTACAAATATGTGTGACTATGGATTCTGTCAAAAAATTGAGTGTGACTCCTCTCCTAAGCGGGCACTCGAGGTACCCTGAGGATGAGGTTGAGATCTCCGCTCGAAAATCTCTATGCTAAACAACACTGAAGACTCAGGTAAACAACTCAAGCATGCTTTCAGTATTTTAGACAGAAAATTCAGTTGATGATGAATGAATGAGGAGTGAGTTGCTATCATCCTCTTTTACCTAGTTGAGCTCCCAAAATTCCCTTAGGCCACACTGGACTGCACTTCCACCTCTGCCTGCCAATATTTACGCAACCACTACATTGTTGTTGTCCCCATGCTGCCCATGCGCTGCCTATGTTACTGCCACTAGGTTGTTGTCTTTTGCGTGATGTTGGCCCCACGAGTCCCACTCTAGCTCGAATATTTTTCTGGTGACTTTAGGAAATTTATTTAATCATAAATTATATTTGTGGGTCACCCTTACCCATTTTATTTTCTGCTAACAATAGAAAGGAAAATTTTGAAAAACTTAATATTCTAATTAGCTGACTGCTAATTTGGAATATTACAGTCCTCCTCGCTAAAACGTTTCTTATCCTCAAGAAACTGCAAAGATAGATGCTGCATGATCTTCTCCCCCTCCGAAGTGGCGTCCTCATCTGGAAGCTTTCTCCACCTGATCAGATATTCTTTCACTGTCATAGTCCTCAAATGCCTCTCTCGAGTGTCCAAGATGGCCTTCAGTTGTATCACTAATTTCCCCTCATCATTATTTGGCGAAAGCTCCATAGTTGTCATCACATGTTGTCCCAAAGCCTTCTTCAGGCATGAGACATGGAAGATGTTGTGAATCCTGCGCCCTGATGACAACTCTAGCTCATATGCAACCTCTCCAATCCGCTTGATCACCTTGTATGGTTCATAGAAGCGTGGCTTGAGCTTCTTAGACCCTTTATGCTTCAACGTGGACTGCTTGTATGGATATATACATAGGTAGACCAAGTTTTCCACCTCAAACTACCTCTCCACGCAACCCCTATATATGTAAATATTTTGTTGCTTTTGATTTGCGGCTAAGTTATCTTTGGGAGCCCAGAGTATTTATTTGCTCTCTTGGATATATTCCTTGGCCTTGGGGGCCTTGCTAGCTCCAAATATCACATCAAGAAAGCTCAATGCATTAGAACCATACAAGTCATAGAATGGAGACATACCAATCGACATGTGGAATATTGTGTTGTAGCAGTACTCTCCTAAGTGAAGCCATTGTAGCCAAGCCTTCTGTTGTCCCATGACATAGTTCCTCAAGTATCCCTCTGACCACTTGTTCACGATCTAGGTCTGCCCGTCTGTCTATGGGTGGTAGCTAGTGCTAGTTTTTAACTCAGTGCCCACCAGATGGAACAAATCCTACCAAAATCCTCCCATGAACCGATTGTCCTTGTCATTGACTATGGTCTTTGGAAGACCATGAAGTCTGAAGATATCTCAGAAAAATTTCTCAGCCACCTGTGAAGTAGTGTACCGAGCAGAAATGGTGAAGAAGTGAGCATACATCGTTAACCAATCAACCACTACAAAAATACAATCCTTTCCCTACACCATGGGCAATCTGATGATGAATTCCATGGGGATTCTCTCCCATTTCCCCTCTGGAATGGGAAGTGGTTGTAACAAACCTACTGGATGATTCAATTCCCCTTGTTCTGCAAGCAAACTACGCACTCCCGAATATTTCAGAGTATGTTCTCCTTGAGGCCCTTCCAAGGGAACCTCTCCCTGATGGCCCTGTATGTCTTAGCCTAACCCCTAGTGGCCTGAATGCGGTAAGTCACGGGCTATGTGAAAAATATTCTCCCTCAGTTGGGAGCTTCCTGTCAAAAAGATCTATTCACTGTAGTAGATGACCTCATCCATCACCCTATACTGGTCATCAGGCACCTGCCCATCTAGGATCTCGCATGCAAATCAATATTTGGAGTACTCCACCAACAAATGGGCCCTCCAATCTGTGCCAATGCTCATCAAGGAAAACATTGCAAGACAACGAATCTGCAATCATGTTTTTCTTTCCCTTGACATACTCGATGTAAAAATCATATTCTTGGATATTCTTGACCCATTTTTGTTTCCTATCCTACAGTTGCTTCTACTCAAGGAATAATCTCAGGCTGTTTTGGTCGGTCCTCACCCGGAACCTGTTCACCACAAGATACTGCCAGAACTTAGCTAATGCATGCATGATCTCCAACATTTCTTTATCATAGATGGGATACAGCCTCTCATGTGGTAGTAGCTTCCAACTCTCAAAATCTATGGGATTCCCTCCCTGCATCAATACTACCCCTACCCCTTCTCCTGAAGCATCACACTCCAACATAAAGGGTTGTGTGAATTCAGGCAGTGCCAAAATCGGACAACTTCTCATCACCTCCTTGAGCTTGTCAAAGGCCCTCTGTGCAGTCTATGTCTAGCTGAAATCCCCCTTTTTAGTGAGGTCTGTGAGGGGTGTTGCCAGCTATGAAAACCCCTTGAAAAACTTCTAGTAGTAGTTGAAAATCCCCACAAACCCCTAGAGTTCTGTCACATTCTTTGGTTTCGGCCAATCCCGGATGGCCTAGATCGTCTCCTCGTGGACTCTCACTCCATCCACCCCGATGATATGCCCTAAGTAGAGCATATTTGTCAGCCCAAAATAAAACTTGGACATCTTAGCATAGAATTGTTGCTCTCGGAATGGAGATGCCTTATCTATACGAGGAAGGTCCCAGAAAAGAAACAAAAATAAGTTTTCAAGTGGGAGATCTAAATCTAGAGGGAGATCTAAATCTCCAGGAAAGCATGTAAAGGTGTGTTGGAAATGCGGAAAGGAAGGGAACTACAAAAAGGACTACAGATATAAAGCTCCTGAGAAAGGAAAGGGATCTGATGATGCTCCTTCTGCAGAAGCAAAAAACCACCTCAAATGAAGGTGGGGATGTGTATTTGGATTCTTCTTAAAATATACATGTATATCATGAGGCATGTTTGATTGACTCGGGTGCATACTTTCACTTCACTCTCCAAAGGGAATGGTTTTGCGAGTATGAGAAGTATGATGGTGGTGATGTCTTCTTAGGGGATGATAGGAAGGCTAGAATCATCATACGTGGAAAATTCAAGATGAAGCTACAAGGTTGAAGGATTATAACACTTCCCGGTGTTATTCATATTCCTACATTGGCCAAAAATCTGATTTCTGTAAGCAAGATGGATGATGCAGTTGTAAATATATTGTTCGAGAAAGATACCTACAAGATGGTTTGGGGAGCACTGGTATTAAAGCAAGGAGTTCGGATTGGAACTCTGTACAAGATTCAGGGTAGTACTGTTATTATTAGGTGCAACAGTTTTGTGGTTCTTGAAAGTGGAGAGGAAAGCCTAGCAGTCTCTAGAAAAAATACCATGTTATGGCATCAAAGGCTTGGACATATTGGAGAGAAGGGCCTTCGAATACTGCATGGTAATGGTATGGTAGAAGGAATGTCTAATTTCTCTCTAGATTTCGATTTCTGTGAACATTGTGTATATGGGAATCATAATTGGGTGAGTTTTCCTTTTGGTGCTAAGAGGGAAAACAAGATACTAAAGCTTATGCACAGTGATGTGTTTGGACCTATATCGGTTCCATCACTGGGAAATTCTATGTATTATGTTTGATTCATAGATGACTTCTCAATTAATACATGGATATATTTCTTGAGGAATAAATCTGAAGTCGTTAACAGATTTAAAGAATTTAAAGCTCTGGCGGAAAACCAAACAAAGAAGAAGATAAAGGTGCTAAGGACATATAATGGTGGAGAGTTCTCCCATAAGGAATTTGAAGAGTTCTGTAAGAAACGTGGTATAGCATGACAGAATAATACTCCATACACACCTCAGCAAAATTTAGTTGCAAAAATAATGAACAGAATGCTGATGGAAAAAGCAGGAAGCGTGCTTAGTGGTATCGGGTTAGGACAATAATTCTAGGTAGAGGTCGTGGAGACTGCATGTTAGCTGGTTAACATATTGCCTTCATCAGCATTTTTATGCAGGTAAATCCTCTCTACGGACAAAGATGATCCCTCTAGCCCTAGAGTGGGTCTAGTGACAAAGGGACAAGCTAGAGTGAAGGTTCCTAACTAATTAATGAAAAAGACAAGGTAGATCAACCTACCTGGAGTCCAACGTTGTTGTCGTGGCTGTCGTGGTGGTGGCCTCTTGATTCTTGTCTTTGCGGGTCATGATCCTTCCGCAATGATGCTTGGATACCTGCACAAAGATCATCAAACAAGAGTAGCATACGAAACAATGATATCATTCATAATTACTAACCATTCAAGGAAGGTTAAGCATATTTCATCAAATAAAACACATTAATGCAAGATGGGAACCAGAAAATAGTCATGTATATGTATTAATAGAAGAAAGAGTTACAACCGAGCCTTGACATCGTAGCCTCCTTCAGCGGGGTTCAATTGAAGCGCGTATCGATGATTCGTCAGGGAATTCAGACGGGATGAAGACACAAGTCTAAGCTCTCTCAATGAGGGTCTCTTCCGTTCTATCTTTTCTAATCAAATGTACATAAATCTCTTTAGTGTTTCAGCTAAAATATGTTCATTTCAACTCAGCTAGCACATCAATGGAAGATGGTTGTATTTATAGAGGGAGAGGAGGAGGTTGGGATCCCTAAAATAGTGGAAAGGAGGCCTTATCCCTTGGGATGTTTCCCCAAAAAGTGGAAACAAGAGGCTAAAGGAGGAAGGTCATGGTTATTCAGTTGAACCACTCCAAATGACTCACCCACGAAGTTTGTTATGATGGAAACTTCACCTCTATTTTTAAAAAACATTCCATAAACAGGTTGGTGCGGGTAGATAATTGGGACAAAGTGCCAATGGGTGTGGGGCTCAATGTTAATTTCCTAGTCGGCACAAGGGCATAATGGTATACTAGCGCTAAGGAAAAAACAAGTGTTTCTGATGGTCTGTTCAAAAAGTTGTCAACAGAAGGAATGTTTTACTCATGGCAGGGGATGCAATGATGGTCTTTGCAAGGCATGACACTTTATTTTGGTCATAGAAATGAGCCCCCAATGTTCTGGATGGGGATTGCAGGACAATGAAAAAATGTTGTGTAATAGATTCCCCTAAAGCATGAGGTCCGAGAGAGAGGAAGGGGTGAAATTATTTATGAGAACGCGTTTGAACCAAACACCAATGTTGGAAGACCTGCAATTACAAATACAACTAATATCTCTGATACATGAACATGTGGCATGGGCACAACCATCCATAATAGAGTACATATATAAACTAAAATCCAAGGTATGGATGCAGCCATCCAGTAGTAAGGATAAAAAAATAGACTCAGGTATGGTCGCAGCCATCCAATCAAAAGAGTCATGCAATAAGTCATGATAAACCAATATCCCGCAGCCTAGATCTTATCAGACAAAACCCAGGGTCTTGCGCTCCATCTCAACCCGAACAAGTACAAATTCAAGCATGCGAATATGTGAGATGAAGTCGAACATGCAAGAAAATCACTTGATTACCAGCCAATGTGAAAGTTGTTAACATGCGCGAGCGAAACCACCAATAATGAAAATGGCTCTCAAGGTACAATAGGTACAATACACATAATGTGAACAATGATCTAGTGTCGAACACCCGTAGAATCACTTGAACGAAAGCCAATGATGTGGACCTGTCATTGAATGCGAAGAACCTGCCATTGAGGCATGCAGGCTCCAAGGTACCGGTAGGGAGTCTCGAGACCAACTTCCTGGATAATGAGCTGAAGTCGACAGGAAGTGACTCGGTCGAAGGAGGGCCATAATGTTTCCCACATCATCGACACAAGACAGAGGAACATAATAATAAATCAGGACTAACAAAGAATCAGAGGGAGGTTGAAAACTACAGAGGAAAAACTCCTCTTGAACATATCAGTGACACGACTCTGGATTTGCCAGTATTTGACATTAAGAGGGATCTAAGGTCATGATGATGTGGCAAAGAGTAGATGAGAGGTCAAAACAGATTACCCAAACCCATGGAGGAAAAAATGACGAAATGAGATGTCTCCAACCCGACATGAATGCAGACAAGTGTCATGTTCAAGAGCAACCAAAAAAACTAAATATTGGTTCAATTTCCCCCCACCATTTCTGGTGAGTACCCCAATTATTTTTTAAAACAAGCTTGAAGGGGATAACATATGCTTGCAATATAAATTTTTCCTTCGGAAAAATCCATCCTAGTACATTTTACAAACCCTAGGCAGGAGGAACTCGGTGACTGTCATGGTGACGATGTCTGATGTCATGTAGATTTTAACGAGTCTAACAAAGGAATAAATCGACATCTTTTCATGTTTAGAAAGTTTGAAAAGAAGCGGAAAAGAAAACTCCAGCTGGTCCCTTTTCATAGGTAGTCCCACATACCCGAAAAGGTAGAAAACAAAATATGAGAGAACCTCTTAGTCATGATAGGCTAAGGTATTCCTTTTTTGTAAATAATCTATCCCAACCCAAAAAAGGGGTAAACTTATACTGGGTAGATATTGTTTCGCATCCATTTAACAAGTTCAAAATGACAAGAGTCTCGGTAATATTTTCAGTTTTTAGAGAGTCAAAAAAGAGCTGAAATATGACTCCTCCTGGAGGAACGAGTGGCATTAAGGGTAGCAACTGGTTCCGATGATGGTGGAACTTCTTTAAACAAGTAAAGGTCAAGAGGATGGCTAATAATACCACTCATTGCAGATGTTCCTCAGGAATGGGTAAAATAACCAAGTGAGGGCATATGATCGGCCAAGCAGATGGTAACGATGGAATGAGAAAACCAAGGCTCATTTGGCAAAACAGGCTTATAAAATGGCAATCATGAGAGGTAAAATGAGAATAGTTTCATTTTTACACAAGCTTGAAATCAGGAAACTCTGCTTGAGGTTGGTTTCATTTTTACACAAGCTTGAAACTTTGTAAAAAACTATGCTTGAAACCATTTTCATTTTTACACAAGCCTGAAAAGGAAACAAACTATGCTTGAAAATTGGTTTCATTTTTTCACAAGCTTGAAACAAATATAAACTACGCTTGGGATTGGTTTCATTTTTACACAAGCTTGAAACAAAGATAAACTATGCTTGAAAAACAGGGGAAAATAGGCATGCCCCCAGCACGGTGACTTAATTCGAGGTACATTCCCTCCAAGCTTTAGTCCATATGAAAGGCAGATGGATTGAAGGTTCAAATTACGAGAGCAAGAGAAAGACTCGACTAGGATTTTACGAGATCGTATCAAAGACTTGAATTGAACATGAACGTTTTTCATTATTTTAACGAGGTTGACACATTAAAAGAACTATCATCATGAGCTAATTCATTTTTTAATGAGGTTGACATGAAGATGAACTATCCTCAAGAACTAATTCATTTTTAATGAGGTTGACATGGAAGACAAACTATCCTCGGATGAGCTTGTTTCATTTTTAAGGAGCTTGACACAAGAAAACAAACTATGCTCTGACGACCTTGTTTCATTTTTTAAGGAGATTAACACAAGAAAACGAACTATGCTCCGATGACCTTGTTTAATTTTTTAAAGAGATTGACACAAGAAAATGAACAATGCTCCGACAACCTTGTTTCAATTTTTAAGGCACTTGAAACAAGAAAACGAACTATGCTCTGACAACCTTGTTTCATTTTTTAAGGAGCTTGACACAAGAAAATGAACTATGCTCTGATGAGCTTGCTTCATTTTTTGAGGTTGACACAATAAAAATAACTATGCTCTGAACGACCTTTCATCATGATGAATAAGAAGTCATGGCTTCCAAGAGTTTCGCACTGGATGGGAGAACAACATCTCGGAAAGCAGGATCCAATGCCTCCAACACACGATGCACAACAACACTATCACTGAATGCGGGCATGGGATAGGTAGCCACATAATTAACCTACAGCAAGGAAGATACAATTGGTGGATAAAAATCTGATAGAGATGATGGCGGGCCAGCTGGCACCTCAGAACCAAAGAATGAAAGCTGATCAATGGTCACAATCTGACCTTTGTGTGGAAAACATATCACACGAAAGAGGGAAGATAAAAGTACACCCATGGCATAAGCATAATCATGCCCCAAGAGTAAATTGAAATCCAAGGGGCCTAGAACAACCATCACGTCTATATATATGGTTTTCCCTCCCAAAGTGATCAGAAACTTTGGAAGGATCCCTAACGGTTGACTGGATCCTTTGTTAAATGCCAACAGATTCTGTGTAACAGGCACAAGCAATGGAGAACCAAAATCTTGCCAAGTAGTTGAATACAGAACACTAACAAACATGCCTTCATCTATAATGGTGTTGGGTACGACCACATCAAAGGTCTATACCGTGATGTAATGATCCTTTTTCAGGATTCTCAAGATTCTATTTCAGAGATGGACTACAGAGGCATTTACTGGATATGTCACCTTTCAAAGAAAGGGTGAGACCCAGAGGCTACCTGGCCAACTGTAGACTCTGTCTATAGAACTTGAAATATTCTCCTTTAGGGATTAGCAATATATGAACTAGAGATGGAAACAGAAGAGAATGCATTAACACCAAGAATGCCGGGAGATCTCCATAATCATCATATTAAATAATAGCAGTAATAATGTATACAAATGCTTGAGGAACAAACACTCAAGTAAGGCAATGCCTTCATCAAAAAAACATATACATGATATATGAGGAAATTTTGCTGCATAAAAGAGCCCTGGCAATGATTGCGCGGTCTATAAAGGAGAACTGCTGCAAAAGATGTCAATACATGGATTTTACAATATACAGCTCAAATAAACAAGGGGGAGAAAGATCTCAACCCCTGAAAACATACAATACACAATCCTTGAAAGGATTGGCTAAAATAACTACAAAATGGAAAATCTGCAGAAATGCCAGAGTTGCTGGGTAGCAACAACTTAAGAAATGGAAATAGAAGGAGAAGGCTGAAATGGCTGCATCCAATGAAGTACCCTCCTTCAATGTAAATCTAAAGTGAAAGTTTGATCCCTTCACCTAAGATTTCACCCTCCAACTATCTGCAAACCCCTCATAGCAAATGCTCTCCAAGAATAACATTGTCTAAGAGACGGACTACGCTGCATATGATGGCAAGTGGTTGGCCTGATGCCAAATATGGTGGAATAAGCTCAAAAACCACCTTTGTTGATCTCCCAAAGAGATGGAAGCTCCCTCCTCTGAAAAACAAGCCAAGGATGGTGTTGTAGAAAACCTCCCCAGCAACACCCAGCAACACTGCACAATCTCCAGCTGAAACTACGATGAAGGATAATGCTTGACCTAAATGTCTTAATATGGGGAAATAGAGTGCAATCCTCCAAGAGCTACTCAAGAAGGAGAGGAAATCCTAAACAAGAATTCCCTCGGAAATTCTTGCTAACCAGCAAGAAGTTGCTGCAAGTCCACCCAACCAAAGATGAATAATACTCAACATGATTTTCAATGGCAACCTTGCCCTCCTTTTAAACAATGTGAGATCTCTCTCAATGGACCCCACTCATTAGGGTTTCCTTCCTCTAGAAGCTTCCCTCCTTATCCCACTGCGATGGCCCACAATGTGCTCTCCACCTCATGCATACTGCGCTGTTTGACTTGGTAAAACTTGACCTAGCCTTCTTGCAAAAGCCCCTTTTCACACATGGAGGTGTGAAATAAAGCTCCAAAAGTTACTCCCCTTCATGCTAAGAGGATTTTTATTCCTTATTCATGAAATGAATGGGTCTCCTACCCATTTTATTTATCTCCTAAGTGAGAATGGCAAAAATTAATGTTCCATAAAAATTGGGAATATTACACGTGATCTCAAAAGGCACATAAGAAGGATGGCGGTATCCTGCAAATCGACTCCAATCGAAGGAAGCGACCAAAATACTTAGAGGGGTACCGTAGAATTGAGATGGTCATCCCCTGGTGTTACCGGGGCAAGAGGAGCATCCTCCTGGACCTCAGACATCGGAGTAGGAAGAGCAACTTCTTGAGCTACAGGGACGGGAGAATATTTCTCCAAGTCCAAGGAATATGAAGTAACAAGAAGAATGTGAGGGGTATGTGATCCACTCTCGATGGAAAAGACTTGATGAACCATAGGTGGGATCAGATCGACCGATTCCTCGACCAATGGTTGGTTGGGAACAGATTCGTGAATTTGAATTTCCGGGGGAGCGAGATCAACCAAGGATGAATCTTGACCGATCGTGGAATCAACTAGCGGAGGACTCAAAGAAAGTTTCTGGTAACCAACCAGAAGGCAGGGTGCAGAAACAATAGGGTTTTCCAACACTCTCGTGGCTTCATCCATGTACGAACAAAGGTGAATGGGGTGAAGTCCTTCACACAACTTACAACGAGTCGTAATCTTACCCCGTTTCTTGCAAGTCTTATAAGTACTAGTCGAATATGTGTCACCAACATGACTTCTAGAAGCCAAAGGCAATGATGAAAGACCGTTGGAACATGCTTCAAGTACCTTGGAAATGCCAGGGAAGTCTCGAAGAAGGTGGTCACCTTTGCACAACATGCAAGGGAATTTGAATTTCCGCAGAAGGTTGGATATTTTATCAAGGGAAGGTTTCTGAGGTGCAATAGCCACAGAGTTGGCCTCTCTCTTATCTGACTTCTTCTTTTTCATCTTCTTCTTCTTCTTCTTCTTAGCCACCTGGTTACTAGAATCTAGACTTTCACCAGGTGAAGTAGAAGAGGAGGACGAAGAAACAGGCAAAGAAAAGGAGAGGTCCACCTTAGAATCAACATGATGTTGTTCAGGTGGAGGAGATGGTTGTACAGAGGGTGGAATACTCGAGACCATAGAGGTAGAGAATAACAACACAGATAAACCAATAGTTAACCCAGGAAGGGATAATGTTGCCATATAAGGAGCACCAACATTCCCAAAAGTCGGAAAAGGACCAGGATTCCCTTCAGAGGGGATTCCTTGGTTGGTAAACTCTGAAAACGTTGCCATTGGAAGCAACCCTAAAAAAACACTAAGGAAGCTAACTTTAACTAAGAATATTTTGTGGGCAGTTAATATTTTAAGACACTGAAACAAAACTCTGTTGTTTCATATTTTAAGAGTCAAGAAACAGGAAAAAGGTGACTCTATCACTTTCAGGTTGAAACGAGCGTGAAAGGACAAGCACTTGATGATATTTTCACTTTTTAGAGAGTCACGAAAAGACCAAAATGACTACTCATGTAATCTAAGCAAGAGGGTGTACCAAGTTTCCATGAACTTCCATATAAAATTTTGTCATCAAATGAAAGAGAAATGACCAAGGACTTAACGTACATGTAGGTAGTCTCCCCAAATGTTGTGTTCGGTGTATCACGGTTACAGGGCGGTAGACTCAACTTCCTATGGATAAAGGATTTGAACCTATGAGGGTCTGCCTTTATATATGCAACGATACGGGGAGCACAAGTCTATACTAGTGCTGTCTAAAGCTAGATGGTGAACGACAACTACTAGGTTTAACGACGCCGGAACACGTCACTAGCTTAGACCTCTAAAAATGTGTGTTAGGTTTTAATGCTTCCTTAGGTTGATTGAATAAATTTTAATGTTGATCTTGAATTATGTCTCAGTTTCAAGGCCCTATCGAATGTCATTTGATAATATCCTATATGCAACTATATGAGAAAAGAATCATTCAATTTGATGAATGCTATCTAGTTAAGGGAAGGGTTTCAAACAATGATGCAACAAACAATAATACTGCAAGTGAAACTTTTTCCAAACTAGATGACTTTTACTATTAAAAAGTAATCGAAAACATTCAACGATGCAATGCAATGTAATATATGTGAAATCCTCTTTTTTGAAAACTATGCAATTGTAATCTATGCACAATTTCCTTTTTTCTTTTGAATGAATAAGAATGCACTCAATGCATTTTTCGATGAAATGAGAATCTACTTAATTCATGATTTTAATGAAAGAGAATGCATTCAATGCGATTTTTAGCTTTCAATCATTAAACAATGTAATCTAAGTTCAATGATGGATCTCAAAAAAGACTTTTCAATGCAATGTGATCAAATGCATTTTAACGAAAAGAAAACAATGAGACGAAAACTAAATAAACACAAATTTCCTTAATGGAACGATGAATGCAAAACGAATGCAAACAAACACTAAGAATGCAATCGTTGGTTTAAACACTTTGTAACGAAATTCCTCAAAAGGCTACAAGACATATGAGGTCAAGCACAAAGAGGACTTCCAAAGCGTGAGCTCAAAACAAGGCATTCATTCTTGTTTACATCAAGAAATCATAGAAGGGAGACTTTTCAGCTGAACAATGAGCAATGTAATCTATTCTCACAAGTGAACAAGCAGAAAAAATTAACTCAGACAGACACTTGAAACTTGAACTCTCAATCAACCAAAAATCAAAAGGAAATCAACTAGAGATGGCTCACCAAGAAAGGAGATTGACTCAATCAGCAGGGTGATGTCTTGCGAAGCATGCAACCAGGCAATTGATGAGCAGTCCTAGAAAAAACTAGGGTATAAGGATGCGCGTCCAAATAGGAAAAACAACCAAAAAAAAAAACCAACAAGCCAATCAAACCCACTTGAGTAAACGGGAGAACATGTAAATCATATAGAGAAAAGGACCGGAAGGGCAAGTCACATTGGTGAAGGACTTAGGTAAAAAACTTAATTTTTCACACACCCTGGAATTGGCATGAATTTAATGGCTGAAACTAGCGCCAACTAGTGTGACTTGCTAACTGACAACTAGAGTCAATGGCCCATTGGCGTGACTTGATAACTGACAACTAGAACCAATTGGCGCGATTGTCATAAAAATAAAAGCACCAATGCCTAAAAAAGAAAAAACAAATAATTCTCCTAACCAAGACTAGACTCACCACTTCAAGAAAAAAATAAAAGAATGTATTTGATGAAAAACATAGGAACAATCAGGGAAATGGTCATTCGACTAAACTCGTTGAATGACGAAGACCTCAAAGAGTGACAAACTCAAAGGAAACTCCCCATTGGAGTCACCAATTTTTTGTCCAGGTAAATCCCCTCTGCAGACAGAGGCAATCCCTCTAGCCCTAGGGTGGGTCTAGCAACTATGGGAACATACTAACATCTACCTTGCTAGATTGAAAATGAAATTCAGAGAAAGGAAGATGACCTACCTTGTTCTGATGCTATGTTGTCGTCTTCCATCGAATTTTCTTGATTTGTATTTCTTCTCAAGCTCGATACATGCTACTACCAACATTCGATTACCTGTATAGATAATCAAGACACCATGACAAGCATAAAATCATGACAAACATAAAAAAATTACAATCTATCTAACAAATCAAGGAATGCTAGAAATATCATTATGAATGTAAACAAGAGTGGAAGACAAACATCAGTTGCATTTTATTATGATAAAGACAAGGGGAGTTTACAACCAAGCCTTGATGTTGAGGCTCTCCTTCAACAGATCTGTATCCAAGCACGTTTGTAACACCCTCATACACAAATTTCCAAGATTTCATTATGTTCCCAACACACAAAAACAATCACACTTTGCACTATTCTCCCGAAGCTATAATTTATTCTCCTTTCTATCATCACTAAATAAGGCTATAGAGCTGAAGGAGGTCTCCTTATATAACAATGGAGGAGGAGGTTATGGGCCCTCAAATGATGGGAAAAGATCTTATCCTTTGGAGTAGTTCCTATTTCTTGGGAACAAGAAGCCCAAAGGGGAATTCCTTGGCCATATCCTCAAAACAAACTTCTAGCTTGTCGCCTTGCGAAGCTTCTAGTCACGAAAGATTCCTTTCTATTTAAAAAAATTTCCAAAAGGGGATCGACGTGGGTCCAAAATTAATATAGAGCGTCGATCGGTGCGGGCCTCAATGTAAATTTTTGCTATCGGCACAGGTCAGACAATGAGAGGAAGCGTCGACCTTGAAAACTAGGCTTTTATAGGGATCTTCCAGAAAAGTTGTAAAGGGAGATGATTTGGCAGACAAAGTGTGGTTCATGGGTATGTATTCCATGCTTGGAAAGTACACAAGGGTCACTATATGGGTCCTCCAGGATCAAGGAATGGGGAGTACAGGGACAGTGACAAATTACTGTGTAACAACGTTGGAGGATAAGACTCCACATGAGGTACGTACTGGAAATAAACCCTCTCTTTTACATCTGAGGGTATTTGGATGTGATTCATATGTACATGTTCCAAAGGAGAAAAGGACCAATTTGGATAATAAATCTAAAAGGTGCATCTTTATTGGGTATAAGGATGGTTTAAAAGGTTACAATATTGGGAACTCAGGAACAAGGAAGGTTGTGTACAATCGAGATGTGGTGTTTAGATAGAAGAAAGATGTTGTGAAACGTGAATTCCTACCAAAGTAATTTGAGAAGATAGATTTTGAGCCAAAGGAGGATGAATCATACTTTACAAAAGAACAAGATTCAGAAGAGGAAGAGCCACAAATTCCAGTTGTGAGAAGATCAGTTCAGGAAAGAAGGCAACCTAGAAGGTATAGTCCATCTGATTTATGTTCATTTTTTTCCTTAACTATCACTGATGATGATTGCAAAAATGTCAGGGAGGCATTGGATTCAGAAGATGGAAAACTTTGGAAGGAGGCCATGGTTGATGAAATTACATCCTTGCACAAAAATGAGGCATGGGATCTAGTGGAGTTTTCGGCTGGGAGGAAGCCCATCGAGAGAAAATTTGTGTTTAAGAAGAAGATGAATGTAGAAGGAAAGGTGGAGAAATACAAAGCTCGATTGGTAGCAAAAGGTTATTCCTAGGTGACGAGAATTGATTTTGGTGATATGTTTTCTCCTATTTCCAAGGTTACTTCTATTAGATTAATTTTATCTGTTGTTGTTGCATTTTATTTTGAAATAGAACTGATGGATGTGAAGAAAACAATTCCTCATGGAGATCTGGAAGAGGAGATATACATGAAGAAACATGAAGGCTTTATATTGAAGGGTAAGAAATAACTTCTATGCAGGTTAAAAGATTCTTTGTATGGGTTAAAATAATCACCAAGAATGTGGTATCAGAAATTTGATACCTATATACGGGTACTTGTCTTCACCAGAAGAAAAGATGATCACTATGTATATTTTAGATTAATTGGTGACCGTGTTATTTATTTGGTCTTGTATGTGGATGATATGTTGCTGATTGGAAATGAAAAAGAAATTATCCCGGATTTGAAGACCCAATTGTTCTCCAAATTCGACATGAAGGATCTTGGTGCTGAAAACTGTATTTTGGGCATGGAAATTAAGAGAGATCAGGCAAAGAGGAAGATATGGTTAAACCAAAGGAATTATGTTGAGATAATATTGCAAACGTTAAATATGCAGGATAGTAAACCAGTGAAGGTTTCTGTGCCCAGTAAAGCTATCTGTTGAACAGTGTCTCAAGGCACAAGAAGAAGTGGAGGAAATATCCTATGTTCCATATGTAAGTTCAGTGGGTAGCCTAATGTATGCAATGGTATGTACCAGACCACACATTGCACATGCAATGGTTTATGTCAAAACCAGGGAAGGAGCATTGGACAACAGTGAAGGGGGTTTTCAAATACTTGCGTGGCACTAGTGATTATGGTTTATGCTACTAGGGAAGACCAGGATTGGAAAGAGTTTTGGACATCCATGGTTTTGTTGATGTAGACTGGGCTGAAGATCTGGACCAAAGAAGATCTACAAGTGGGTATGTATTTAACCTATTTGGAGGTGCATTCAGTTGGATTAGTAAAAGACAGATTGTAGTGGCTCTTTCAACTACAGAGGCAAAATAAATGGCAGACACTCATGCAAGAAAGGAAGAATTTTGGTTGCAAAGATTGTGTTCAAGTATGGGGTTGGTGTAGTGAGCTATAAGGATATACTGTGATATCCAAAGTGAAATTTTCATGTCTAAGAACCATGCTTATCATTCAAAGAAAAAGTACATTGATGTTCAATATCACTTTGTCAGAGATATCGTTGAGGATAAAAAAGTGTTGCTGGTAAAGGTGGACACTTTTAAGAATGTTTCAGATGTGTTGACTAAGTCTGTGAGCACTCAGAAGTTCTCTTGGTGTAGAGAAACAATGGGTATTGCAGGACTAGACTAATGACTAAGCTCTCCTGTGGCCCCCTGCGAAAAGAAAACAAGTGAGAGAATGTTGGGTATGTGTTATATTCTTTCATGATTCATTGCACGTGCGGGGGGTCACAAGGGGGGCTATAGCCCCCCTTTTTCAGGGGTTCGCAGGGGGCAGGTAGCCCCCTGCACGGGGTCTGGGGCAACACTCCGAGAATTTTTTTTTTTTTTACTTATTTTTCGATGGGTGGAACCGCTTATGGTTTTGTGCATGGGTTTGCACATGGTTTTGGGGCATGATGGTTTTCGGCTAGGTCCGGTGAAGGGAACTACGGTTATGTTCTAATCCAGGGTTAATGGATTTTGGTTTATGAATGCTTCAACATGTATATATATGTGTTGTAACATTAAAAGGAATATAATGAAAAATCAATCTAGTAGCCCCAGTTTTGGGATCCAAGGGAAAATATATGTGTATCTGTTTTATGTTTTATGCTCTCGCTATTGTTTATTATTTGTCTTTAAGAATTCATTGCAGATAATTTCTGTACAGGGTTAAAACCTACAGTCCTCGGAAAAGCATCCTGCAAATCTCTAGTTCTCCCTACTGCCTCTTACAGCGTAGTGGGCCAAGTGGACCTCAATAGCCCACACAATGATTTAACCAGTCCTTCAATAAACATGTGCACTCTCCTAGGCACAGACAGATATGGAACCATCACTAAAAGCCTCAAAAAATCAAAAAATGTAAGTTTTTGGGTTCCCTCTTTATTTGAGCTTGGTTAGCTCAACAAAATGGTCCTCCAGGTCTTTCTGGTCAAATATTTCTATCAACCTCTGGGTGAACTCATCATACATTGTCATTGCTGAGTGACCCAGAATAGCCATCCCATGGAACCATTAGTCATGGGCTTGTCCCTCAATATGCAGCGCTACCACATTAATGGCCTCTACCTCAGCCATCTCATTAAGCTAGAAATAAATGTCTAGCTTATACACCCAAGCCTTGGCTGAACATTTTGATGTCCCATCGAAAGTAGGCAAGAAAATTCTGCCTACGGTACGCTGCAAGTCAGTGCTCTGCGTGTACCCTCCTCCACTGGTCTAGCCTCATGGTTTATTATTGTTCTTCAGCTGACAGAACTCGTTGAAGGTGAGGGCATCTCTGAACTTTAGCCCATAATAATGATACTCTACAAAGTACTCTCTATAGTCAGCCACCTTCGACCCTTGTGGCCCTTCTACTCCTGCTCCCGAATCCAAATCCCTCTCTGATCTGAAATTCCCTTGGAATTTCCCATTGTTTGTTATCTTTGAAAATCTTCTGCCCCATCTCCTATTTCCTTTTCGTGAGCTCCTGCATCGACTTTAGAAGGAGGCTGGAAAAATCCTTTCCATTTTATCTCTCCTCTGCCATTGGTGTTTTTTCCTTCTCTTCTTCCTCCAGAACATTGTATTCTTGATATGGTGTGATTTCAAGCTCTCTTTCTTGCTTCTATACCGCAGCCTTCAGTATGTGATGTTTTGCCTATCCTCTGGTGTCATATACCACGTGCTCCACAGGCTAAGTCAAGTCTATGAGCTCTAATAACATTGTAATATACCTAATTGGGAACAAACAGTAATATAAAGCATGCAAAGAAATAAACTACAACAAACAGAAAATAACCATTAAAAACACCATGGTACAACCAAAAAAATCTGAGCCATTTTATTCATTCTCTAAGAGAAAGAGGTACAAGAAGGTGCTTAAAAGGATGGAACCTTGTCCTACACAAGATAGGTTTAAAATCACTCCTCAACCCTGCTCAAAAATCTCTGTTGCACTACTACTCTGCCCAATTCCTCCTTTACACAGTCCTGGCTAAAACTACTGCTGCTTGTTGTAAATTCCTTGCATGTTGAGGCTGTTCTGCTACTTAGAAATTCCAAGAATTAGAAACTAGACTCTCCTCAACATACCCAGAAAAACCCGCGAAGGGTTTTCAGAAATTCTGACCCCATAAATTCATCCTCTTGGGCTTGACATGCTGTTCTGTTGGGCTCTCTGGTTTCTAGCTGACTACTAGAATAAAATATTGGAAAACTGCTCAAGAAATTTTCTAGGAAGTGAGTAACTCCCTAATCAAATTCCCGGATGCAATACTCTCCTTCTCCCTCTCTCCGAAGTGCTACTCCTCACTGAGTTGCGTAATCCCTTTACACATGCGTGGCCTTTGCGCTGTCCTGGAGGGACTGCATATTACCAATATGTGTGACTGTGGCTTCTCTCCCAAAACTGAGTGTGAATCCTCTTCTGAGCAACCAGTCGAATTCCCCAGAGGATGAGGTTGTGATCTTCGCTCGAAAATCTCTTTTCTAAATAGCATTGCAGACTTGGCTAAAAAACTCAAGCGTTCTTTCAATCTTTAAAAAACTCAAGCGTTCTTTCAATCTTTCATACAAAAAATGTGTAGATGAAGAATGAATGAGGAATGATCTACTCTCCTCCTCTTTTACCTAGCTAAGCCCCCAACGTTCCCTTGGGCCCCACTGAACTGCATTGCCACCTCTGCCTGCCAATCTCTGCGATGCTGCTGCCCCCACGCTACCCCTGCACTGCCTACACTAATGCCTCTCCTGCGCTGCTAGTAGGTTGTTGTCTTTTGTGTGATATGGTCCCATGGGTCCCACTCCAACTATAATATTTGTCTTGGTGACTTTAGGAAAGTGATTTAATCATAAAGTTTATTTGTGGGTCACTGTTACCCACTTTATTTTCTGCTAACATTAGAAAAGAAAAAATTTAACAAAATTAATATTCCAACTAGTTAACTGCTAATTTGGAATATTACAAATATTTAATTTGTTTATCATAATGGCGCTAGCTAGATAGTGTAATATGAATGATCATAGTTTGAGTTCTTTCATTTAGGTATGTGGAGCTTGTGTATAACTTGTGATAGTGATGGTTAATATAAATATGAAATATATATAGGTTTTGTTCCATTTCCATGGTTCTATTGCTTATGTATTTTGTATCGATGGTGGGATCAATGAATGAGTTATAGAGTCTTAACAAGGTTTGTGGAAATGTTTTGTGTGGATAGTGTATAGTTGAATTATATTGTAAATAATTGTGTCACTGCATAAATAAATGAACTGTAATTATTATTTTTTAGCAATGGAGTTGGTTTTTCACTCATACAATGAATTCTTGTTGAATGTTTACTTTTCTGTTTAAACCACATATTATGTTCAAATGATAAATGTTGTAGTTGTTGGGAAGATTTTAATGTATGTTCTAGGGGTGTATTAATTCATTTCTATTTAACGTATATATCTATGACATATGGAAATTTCATTAGTTCGGTGTGGGTTATTTTGAGCTAGAGTTGTTTGTATTTCCCTTATTTCCTTACACAAATTTATATTGACGGGCCAAAATGAACTGCCAACAGTAAGGGTTCTACCCAGTGTAAGTCCCAATTATACCCTGCACCATTTGGGATAGGATATTCCCCATTCGGTATGTGGGTCTGGCTACTACCATGTGTGTTTTCTCTTGGCTATCAAATGTAGAAAAGCTAACATGAGAGCAAGTCTGAAATTCCTACAGAATGAGGAATAAATCAGTCCACAATTGACAAACTTGTAGAACAATGTAAAAGAAAATAGCAAAAAAACAATAAAAAAGTATGCCTCAAGAGGAATCAATTAGCTAACATCATCTGAAACATACCAGTAATAAAGTATTATATGTTAACTGCAAATTGGTCCACATTTAGTTACTAGCATAACATGGAACAAGAGAGAAAATATTCAAAGAAATCATATAATTCATACGCCATGAGTTAGTTCATTAGCATAAAACCAATATGAAATCACACACACACACACACATACTTGGAGTATCATTTAGCCATTACAACCAACAGAGGAATGCATTGGAATCTATGCCAAAATGAAGAAATTCTTATTAATAATGTTACAAAGCCAAGTACAATCGCCATAAACACATCAAAATCTAATAGTGGAATGAGGGTTTCCCATATCATCTCATACACAAAACCCTAGCCTCACCACCACTCAGGCTAAAATATACCAAGAGAAAGAGTGCTCCAACTACCTTAGCACAAACAACTATCTAAATTCTAGCAAATCATAAGTTCCAAAATTCATTTCCCCTTGAGGTATGAGGATATATTTATACAAATAGGTTAGGCGATATTTCACTTTCCCCTTGAATTTTCATATGCCTCATGAAATTTTAATTCGAATGAATTTTTCTATTCATATTAGCTCACATCATTCTAGTATTTTTTACTTTTATGAATTATGAAATAAAATAAAATTTTCAATATCACAAAAGGAACACAATGGACTTGTATGTTACACCATATTTGAAGTTTGGATTATTTTTATAGCTGAGCAATTAGACTTCCATGTTGATTATAATCATCATTTGATAAAATTATGGAACGCCTAAAGCTTTCTCCTTTTCTTTTATTTTCTCGATGTGAACTAATCTTGATTTCCCATAGATTGTATTCTCTCCTTAAACTACTTTCGTGACTTATGTTTCTTAGCTAGTGTATTTCCTAGTGAAGCTTTGATAAGCCCAATACCTTCTCAGGTGATCCACCCCAATGTGTTTGAGCTACTCCATATCCATAAGACGAATCTTTCACTTGGACGCATAGGCTTCTACCATCTCCTTAATGCTGAATAACTCATTTAAGCTTTGCTGTCTCTTTTTGGCTTTTTTCACTCCCTGAGAAAGGATTTCAATCACAAGGTCAATACATTTTCCTTGTTAAAGCTGCATTGAATCATAATGTTAAGAATAAAATAATCTTTTCAAATCCAGGCAATGAAAAATCATCACTATCCAATTCCCACTTTATTTATGAGCCCACCATATTTTATATGGAAATAATATCCCAATCAATCATATTTTAGAAGTAATGTTGTATTGGTTCTTCCAATCAATGCCAAATGCATTCAGGAGAAAACAATGCACTTTACTGGAAAAATTGAAATCAAAATCTATCTTTTGTTACTAAAGTAATAGAGTTGGAATGCATATGTGTATAGGATGTTCTTTGTAGTCTTTCCCATTTTGTCTCTCAGAACAATTTATCAAAATCTACATAATTCTTCTTCATTTACATGCAGCCAATCACCTACAAGAAAAATATGCACCTTCTTATTTACCACATTCCAACTGCATTCAGGTTCCTTTTCAATGTCTCTATCTTTCATTGTCTACTGCATATTTCTCATGTCTGCCCATGTTTTAGCATCGATATAGATTTTTGTAAGTTATTCATAAGGTGCCAAAGAGTTCAGTTTGAAAATCAGTTGTTCCACACATTTTTTCATGTCTTTATTGTTATAAATTCTATGAGAATTGAGAAAACAACATTATTGATTAATTCTAGTGCTTCATTAATATTACTAGCATGGCTAAGAAGGTTGACCACACATTTATAGTGTTCAACCTTAAGTATAATGTAATAATCATAGAACTGATCAACTATCAATCCTTCTTTCACAAGGCTAGAATTGCTATACGTTTAATAATGTAAGCATGGAATCCTTTTCCTTGTTGTAGAGCTCCTAAATGTGTGAATTATAGTAGCAAAGATGGCCTTGTGACTGATCTAGGTATAACATCTTCATGAAAAAAATGTCGATATTGGGTAAGGCATGGCCATTATGTGCATAAACACTAGTCAATGCATTCCATGATACCACATATAACCAAGCCACAACCATGTGATCATATTATTCTAACACCTAGCATTCATAAATATAAGGAAATTCCCAATAGAAACATCCAACTCAAATCCACTTCGAATTACATATTTCAAGGCTCTCAGATACACATGACAAGAGGTATATGTGTTTGTCTTCAATCCTAAAACCTAAATCTACTGTAAATGCTATAGGACTACACCCTAATACCTATTTTGGCCTGTCCATCAACCACACTATCCCATGAACTCATATTTCTTTCAGCCACGATTCAATCATTTATTTTTGGGTCAAATGTATAAACAAGGCCATTCACCCCTGCACAAGCAAAGTCATGGCATGCTATCTATATACTTGGAATCTAACTCCAATAGTTTAATGAAAAATCAATATAAAAACATTTTCTAAAGCTTTAGTATTACTAGTATCATCACATAACCTGATTTTTTATATCAATCTCAACATAGTCGAATTTTGTCTTCATGGGACTAGGAATTGGTGGAAGTGATCACAAATTACAATGAACGTAAATAAGACTTTTCAAATTATTTATTTAAGCATTTTTACGAGTATTCAATACCCAAATTCATTCTTCCATGGTATTTGTGAGTTTTCTCAACTTATAGCTTACAAACAGATCCCCAAAAATTGAAAATGAATTAGTGTTCTGGAATTCGCTGATATAAATCCCAGTGGAATTGGGAATAAAGGTTAACCAATGGAGAGTGGTAAACAACAACTGGATCAAAAAATGGAAAAATTGCAAGTTGAATCTGTGCAACTCATATATGATCTCACTGAAACACAAATCACAATGCACAAAGTCATTCCCATGAATGAAAATTTGTTCCAAATTGATTCTATGTATATCAAGACTACCATAAATTTTATAGTATTGGTAGAGGAAGCAAAGACAATCATGCACATTACTAAATAAATGTTTAAAAATATTGTGGCAAAGACTGTAGAGGTTCTTTATTCCATTGGTGCACAACCATGACAGAATGTCCCAAGGACAATGCACAAGTAGTGTTGGGGGACTATTGGGGATAAGAAAGGACAATGAGAAAAGGGAGGAAAATTTTGAAAATTTTCCTAAGTGTCGAGAAATGATGCAAAGGATGGGCATGATGCAGTCGTAGTTGAAATGTTGATTGCAGTGGTTAATGGTTAGTATTTATTTCAACCTAGGCATGTGTTTTAGTTGGCTTGAGTGTGACAGATGGTTCTAGAGCAGCTCGGTTCGTGACATACTTGCTTATGTGCAATTGGTTATGTTGCTTGTCTTGTTAATTGCAGAATGTTTACCTTGGTATTGGAATTGCAAGGATTGGGATTACTATGGTATCATTACCTTGGTATTGGTTTGTGTGTGTGGGCAAAGTCGACACTTTGTATTGGTTTGACAGGTATTAGCATTACCATGGTATAGGGGTCCTTTGTTTTGGCATAACCATGGTTTTTACCCGTGGTATTGACCTAGATATTACCATGGTACAAGGGTAAATTGTATTGGTGTAACCATGGTATTGACCCGTGGTATTGTCCTGGAATTTACTGTGGTATTGGTGTCCATAGTATTGGAATATCCTTGGTATTTTCCCAAGGTATTGATTGGAGATTGTTGAGCACATTTTGACATATATCCTTATGATAATGTGGATTATTTTGTGGTTGGTGTGAGTAAGTGAGTGTGTGCTACAATATTTTGTCTTGCATATTGCATATTTGTATCTGTGTTTGAGTAGAGGGTGTATATAAGATTATTACTTTCAGATTCAGATTAGAGTTGTTGTTGGGTTACTCATGTTGAGAAGGTTTGAGAACCCAGTATAAAATATTCTGAAATGTGGTTTGCATGGAAGAGTTGGAGGCATATAGACTTCATGCTTGTGAAAACAAGTAAACAGTGATTAAAGGAGGAGAATATCAATCTAATGGTGATTGCAAAGTGTTGGAACGGGGTTTCCTAAGCTGTGTTTTTTATATAATTTTGTAATAGTTGGTCTTGCGTAGGGGTTTTGGGGCGGGTCAAAGCCCCCAATGTTTTGTAATGAGTCAAAGGGTAGACCTAGGGTTCACAAACCACAGTTTGCGGACCATAGGATAGCAAAGGCTATGATGATATAAATAGATAGATAATTGGGTCTAGTAAGTAAGAAGAAGTAAGATTTATTCTGTGAATGATTTGTTAAGATGTGTCTTGGGTTCTTTTGGGTAAGGACTCCTGCAGGCTGTGTGCGTGGAGATCCTCAGTCCTGCTGTGTGCGGACCCCGCTGGCTGTGTGCGCGGGCTGTGTCTTGGGTTTGTAATTGGGTTTTTGGATGCTAATGAATGCAAAATCTATTTGAGGTATCTTTATGATATCTGGACTGGTTTTTTTTATTACTGAAGTGCCTCTGTGTTATTTATTTAAGCTGCGAATGTATCTGTGATCTATGAATTAGCTTCGATTGTGATGGTCTCTGGTGATAATTGCTGATGCACATGTGGATGTAAATGTATTGATCAGATCTGTTAATGATAATAGCTTTTTTTATGGTTACATGCTGATTATACTGTTAAAAGATCGATAATATTCTTATTTCTATGTGAACCTGATAGATTCAACGAAGATCTGCCTTAATTACCTACTCTCTCCTAGGGTGCGAAAACCTGGTTCCAGCACCCTCCCATACTACTTTGGGTGAGACCTTGGCCTGTGATATTAGGTCATTTCCAAAAGGGCCAGTAGTATAGGGGTTTGTTGGAAAACCTTAACTCCGAACCCGGGTCAGGGCCCCTGAAGCCAACAAATGGTTCTGTTACTGGGACTGGGAGCACTGTGAGGGAGAGATTGGATAATGCCATGTGGCTGTTGGAGACCTGAGAAATTGGAACTCGAAGACTGGTTAGAAAAATAGATTTAGGAATATTTTGTAAAGGAGAATCGCAGCACAAAGCTGACAGCTTAGAAGTGGAAGAAAAAATATATTTTCACCGAAGTATATGAAATTTTCCTTGTAACTTTTGCGCACGAGCTCCGGTAGTGGCTAGAAAGGCTAGTAGAATTTCAGACGTGTTGGAAAGATGACCAGGTTACGCAATGGACTTCGGAATTGATTCAACAGTTGGAGAAGGCTAAAAACACAATCACCCGTAGGGTAGATCATTGGGTAGACAGTGTGCTAGGAGGATTTGTAACAGAATTCACAGTCGATCAATTTGTATCCTACTCTGAGGCAGAGAAAATATTCTTCAAAGGTTTCCGAGGTAATTTCTTGTGAATATTTTCACTTCTAATTAAAATATTACTGTGCAAAAAAGGAATTTTGTGCATCCACACCGAATGAATGACCTCTGATCAGAGTGAGAGTACAACACGAAGTGGTGAGTACTATCGAACCAATCGAGAAGGGGATAGATCCATCTACAACCCATTAAGAGAGTTGACTATGCACGGAGGAATCAGTCCTCTAGCTACACCACCTTTGAGTCAGCATAAGGGCAAGAACTCCCCCATACCCCTGCCACCACCGGAAGAAGATATGGTTGCACACATGAAGCTACCCACGTTTAAGGGTGTAGGAGATGAAGATATGGACCGATTTTGGTTCATAGTGGAATCAGTATGGACTGCGCAGAATGTGGCTAGTGATGTTGTAAAAAGGGCACAGCTATCCCTCGCCTTTGAAGGAAGAGCCCTGGATTGGTACATGGGGTATGTAGGCCAACATGCGGATCCATCTATTCAAGAGATTAAGAATGCTTTAAAACAACAGTTCCGGAAGCCTAAATCCTACTCTCAGTTGGTGGTTGACTTAAAATACTTTAGACAAGGCTCCACTGAGTCATTATGGGAGGCTAATTAGCAGCTAAAGAAGGTTATCAGGGATGGGGAATTTCAATATGAGATTGATAGCACAAGGAATGGTTCATTTCGATGCTATTACCGCACCTGTGTGGACCTATGGGTCAGTAAGCGATCAAGACACAAGAGAAAACCTTATATATTTCTATGAAATTGGAGGTTGCACCAAGATATGATGCCCCGTTTGGGGTACAAAATATCCAAGGAGAGCTAGAGGTAATGCACATTGAAATCCAGAATTTGTGGAAAGATCGAGGAAAAGAAGCTAGCCCAGAAGTATAGTGCATTTAAAGATGCAGGGTGTCCGACCACACCAAGGATCAGTGCCCTCTGTTGGCAGACTACATGTAGGCTGGGGGGCCCATCCCATTGTGTCCTAAAGGGGTTTCGAGACCAAGCGGTTTGATGTTATGGTGCACTGTGTTAGCGCTCGAATCTGCCTCAGGCTGAGGAAGGCAAAACTCGAGGCAACATCAAACCAAGCTCAGCCTCGTAGCTAGCCCTACGAGGACAGTAGAGGGCTCTCTCCAGTCAATCTAGATAAAATGAGAAATAGGGTGTGAGATGACTCTAGAATGGGAACTGATTTTAGGCTAGTAAATAGATATGAAAGGGGTTTTAATGAATTTCTGGGTTTTCTGGGCAGTATGGGGACAAAGGACAGCATGAACAGAGATGTTAAATCTGAAACACAGATTATCTCAAGAGGCAAGACAAGCAATAAATTTAGCATTCAATTTTGAAATTATATGGAGTGAAAAGACCACTGCGAGGTTGACAAGGGAAATAGTTGAATCCTTATCAAACAGAAGAAAACACAGAAAATGAATTCTGGGCGTAGCAGTAAACTGGATTTCTGCCTTTCTCACTTAAAAGTATTCAACAGAAAATGATTATGAAATGAAATGTAAAACATTACAAGCTACATATGAAACATAAGAAAAGAAAAATGATAAATCCACACCATAAGAATCTTAGAGTCGAGTCGTATTTTTCATTAAACCTCACAAAAATCGTTCTCCCAACACTACTTCGCAAAAAGATCAATTCTCTTGAGGCAACGATATTTTTGACATTTCTCTAAAACCATGATACCTGTGTAAAAATTGAGGGATATTTTCTTCTTTGGCATGTTTTGGACAAAAACCTCTCTCATTTTTCCAAAATTCATCTTTGATTGCTCTGAAACATCTTTTGAGTGAAACTTATCCCGATGTGGTTAACAAGGGATTTTGTCGAAATTAAGCGAAATGAAGGGGATAAGGGGCTTCTAAATTCTTGGGAAAATTTTGGGAATTAGGGGTGGATGTTAGGAAGCAGGGGAAAGTGGAATCTCAGAGATTGAGTGAGGGGAAGGGGTCCAAAAGGGAAAAACACAAGCCTAGCCTAGAAAATTGCCAAGTTGTGGCAAGAAACTAGGGTTTGTGCAAAAATGAGGAATTTGGGGGATCTCAGTGATGGGAAGTGTTTAATAAGGTACATTAATGATAGGGGAAGGTGTATGAACATCAGGATACAAGTTTTTCTAATGATTTTACCATCCAAGAGAAAATACCTCCAAAACCCTAGGAGAGGGAAATGGACCTTACCTAGGCACAACTGAAGCATGAACAAGCTGTAAAATGACCCAATGGAACTTGACATGATGATGAAAACCCTTTGAATGATGGCACACTCAGCTGAATGGTGACATGGACCAACATTTGGACAGATTTGAAAAGAGTGAAAACAAACCCTAAACCTAATGCCTAGTGACCAAATTTTGCTTGAAGACTCTTTGAAATGACAAAATTTGACCTTGACACCTTAAAATCACTTTGTAAGAGCATGTTTGACCACTGGAGGAAGGCTGCAAAGGCTGACACTAACATTGGCTCCAATGGGGATGGTAGCTCCTTGGAGGTGCCAAGAACGACAGATCTTTGGGAGAGCAGACCAGCGCCTTCATCCATTGGGCAATGGAATCATTATTTGAACGGATAACACAAAACCTTTGACACATTTATTGAATGAAAAATTAACTGAAAACTGACTGAAACTTGACTGAAACTTGATTAAAACTTGACTCAACAGACCAAACACAAATGACTCATGACTGACTTAAAACAAGAATTTACAAAGCTTTTGGAAAAAAGGCAGCAGTCCATCAAGATTTGGAATCATGATGACAACCACCTGCATACTAATGAAATATGTACAATCATGTATAATTGGCTTTCCAATGTAACCAGTCAAGCAGATGGCTTCTTGACTGATTTCCCTGATCAGATCTGCTGGTCAACAATACAAACTGATAACTGGGCAACCAAAAACATAGCTGACCATGATCTCCTTCATCACTGAACACTGCAATAATCACTTTCACTGCTGACTGTAACAAATCTGCCATTGGATCCTGAAAAACATGAAGATTTACCTCCTGCTGAAGAAAAAAGATGTCATTTTCTCCTGCTTCTGATCTTTCTTCAGTAAAAGTCTGTTCCTGGTCTTCAAAGAATTCTGAACATGTGGATGAGCAGATCTCCTCTTGTAAAAACATTTCAAAACATGAGACATATGAAGAAGAAACTGAATGGAAATCCTGAATGTTTTGATCTTCTGTAGCCTGAATATAATGTAGGTCATCTTCATATGATATCACAACCAAATTATCATGTTCCTTATTACATTCATCAAGCATAAGAAAAGGAACTTCAGCTGATTCTTGGTGCTCAACACTATCATTTCTATCATCTACCATAAGTTCATCCAAAGGAACTGTTTCACTTACTTGAACGAAGATCTCATCTTGTTTTTCATAAACTGACTGAATTACCTCATCATGAAGGCTGTGTTCTGATGGCATGAGAACATTTGGATCAAAAACTCTGTCTATGATCTCAATAGCAAAATTCTCCTTTTTAGGATTCAGTACAAGGTATGCTTGGTCATTACAATCTGAATCTGGAACTGAAATAGTTGTCCTGACATTATCACATTCTGAAATTGAAACTGGACTTACTTGCATGATGTCTTCTTCCGTGGGCAGATCTGAAACAAGCTCTTCTCTTTCATCATTTTCCGCCATATAGACATCTTCAACCTGCTGATCTATAAAGCTGCTTACAGGACTGTCCTCCTTTTCAGAAAAGGAAGAAGTTCCACCATCACCTTCTTTACCATGTGCACACTGCACATCTGCGTTAACTTGAGCTGTAACATGACCTTTCAATAGTTGATCTATCTCGTCTTCAGATAGTGGAGATAATACCTTTTGTTTTCTTTTGCTCAAACAATGATTGTCTTCATTGATTTCAAGTGAAGGAGTATACAAACTTTCCTCATACTGCTGATCCATTTCATATAATTCCTGTTCACTGTCAACATGCAAAATGGCTTCATTTTCCACCGCACTAAGATCTTGATCCTACTGCAAATTTTCATGATCTTCTTTATGCTGCTGAAATGGATTTTCATATAGGGCTTCTATGATCTCATCATCCATGAAATTATCATCTTCATAATATTTCTCAAGGCTTTCAATAAAAGTAGAAGCATGTTTGCAATAGTCATGAACTAATTTTAATGATGGGTAAGATACTTGATATCTTTCAATGAACAGAGCATGAAACTCCTTTAAACAGTAAATACAGGCTAGTGGAAAATT
The DNA here is from genome assembly GCA_034641835.2 of Pinus albicaulis. Classification (NCBI taxonomy): domain Eukaryota; kingdom Viridiplantae; phylum Streptophyta; class Pinopsida; order Pinales; family Pinaceae; genus Pinus; species Pinus albicaulis. Next base: position 1,356,022,449 of record CM076578.1, on the reverse strand, counting down.
TTCATACCAAGATTGGGCTTCACCTTCTAGAGTGGCCAGGAATATCTTCATCAAGCAATCTTCAGGAAAATCCACCTTCAACTTGCGAATATGCATGTGAAATCTAACCAGATGTAAAGCAGCATCTTTCTTACCATCATCGTTAAACGTAGGCAGATTCCTTGACCAATCTACCTTGGGCATCTTATTCGGAAAACCTGGAATGTGATCTCGGCTCATGGGAGCATATCTTCTCGTGATTCGGTCCATCTTGAAAATCCAACAGCTACTGATCTCCCTGCAATGAAGTCACCATGAAGCATTGATCTCTAGATTTGTTCAGTGAATGAAGTCGCCAAGTGAATGATTTCAGCCTTGCAATGTCTGACCGTTGTTCACCATCAACCATCAGATCTGAACTTGATACATATACTGGGGGAATTTACAAGTTAAATGCTACGATTACAAGTTAAACCGGAGATCGTAGACGGTGTTATCTCTTCGGTGCATAGCACGGCGGCGTTTCGAAGGCTACAGCGTGACTTCGGACTCGTCTATAACAGGAAACAAACGTTTGAGTTTTCCCCCGGTATGGTCGCCACTATGTTAGCGCTCGGGCTCTGCCTCAGGCTGAGGAAGGCAAAACTCGAGGCAACATCAAACCAAGCTTAGCCTCGTAGCTAGCCCTACGAGGACAGGAGAGGGCTCTCTCCAGTCAATCTTGATAAAATGAGCAATAGGGTGCGAGATGACTCTAGAATGGGAACTGATTTTAGGTTAGTAAATAGATATGAAAGGGGTTTTATGAATGTCTGGGTTTTCTGGGAAGTATGGTGACAAAGGACAGCATGAATAGAGATGTTAAATCTGAAACACAGATTATCTCAGGAGGCAAGACAAGCAATAAATTTAGCATTCAATTTTGAAATTATATGGAGTGAAAATACCTCTGCGAGGTTGACAAGGGAAATAGTTGAATCCTTATCAAACAGAAGAAAACACAGAAAATGAATACCTCCCAAGGCAGAGCAGTAAACTGGATTATGCCCTTCTCACTTAAAAGTATTCAACAGAAAACGATTATGAAATGAAAAGTAAAAAATTACAAGCTACATATGAAACATAAGAAAAGACAAAATTATAAATCCACACCACAAGAATCTCAGGAGTCAGAGCTGTATTTTTTCATTAAATCCCTGTCAAAAATCAAATCTCCCAACACTACTTCCTGCAGGTGCATCAATTCTCCTGAGGAAACGGTATTCTTGACATTTCTTCAAAACCATTATACCTGTGTAAAAAGTGAAGGAGGTTTTTCTTCCTTGGCATGTTTTGGACCAAAACCTCTCTCAGTTTTCCAAAATTCATCTTTGATTGCTCTAAAACATCATTTGAGTGAAACTTATCCCGATGTGTGAAACAAGGGATTTTGTCGAAATGAAGCGAAATGAAGAGGATAAGGGGCTTCTAAATTATTTGGGAAATCTTGGGAAGTAGGGAGGGATGTTATGAAGTAGGGGAAAGTGGAATCTCAGAGATTGAGTGAGGGGAAGGGGTCCAAAAGGGAAAAACACAGGCCTAGCCTAGAAAATTGCCAAGTTGTGGCAAGAAACTAGGGTTTGTGCAAAAATGAGGAATTTGGGGGATCTCAGTGATGGGAAGTGTTTAATAAGGTACATTAATGATAGGGGAAGGTGTATGAACATTAGGATACAATTTTTTCTAATGATTTGACCATCCAAGAGAAAATACCTCCAAAACCCTAGGAGAGGGAAATGGACCTTACCTAGGCACAACTGAAGCATGAACAAGCTGTAAAATGACCCAATGGAACTTGACATGATGATGAAAACCCTTTGAATGATGGCACACTCAGCTGAATGGTGACATGGACCGACATTTGGACAGATTTTAAAAGAGTGAAAACAAACCCTAGACCTAATGCCTAGTGACCAAATTTTGCTTGAAGACTCTTTGAAATGACAAAATTTGACCTTGACACCTTAAAATCACTTTGTAAGAGCATGTTTGATCACTGGAGGAAGGCTGCAAAGGCTGACACTAACACACTGACTATCGCATATCTAGACTACATGATACCAACCACTGCCCCCATCTTGGTGCTTATGTTGCAGAGTTGAAGCAAAAATGGTGTCAATTCTGCTCATCTATGGGACATGACGAACATAACTATCAGAAATATGACTTAATGATAGACTAAGGAAACCTATACAGAGTACAGGCTGATCCTTCTTCACCACTATCTCTCTCAAGCAGAGGAGGTTGCCCAACCAGAGGCAGGGGAGGGGGAAGAGGTGGGGACGCAGGTCAGGGAAGAGGGAAATTGATATGTTACAACTGTGGAGAAATAGGGCATTTCGCAAGGGACTATCCGAACCCTGCACGACAATCTTACCGATATTTTAGACAATTGGATCATGTGATTGAAGATTGCCTAGTACTGATAGCAAGAATGTAGGAAAAACAACAGACACCAACGTAGAATGTGTAGAGGGTTAAGGTGGAACCGCACAATGAGCGACCAAGTATTAATTTCATAATGCGCGTCAACATAGCTACTAGAGGAGCTGAGGAGAAATTTGCGGCTAAACCCCTTATCCGGAAAGCTTCTATCGAACAGGGAAGCTTGGACCTACAAAATGAGAAAGAAACCTTCATTGATGCTTGCAAAGACTTTACCAAGGATGAGGCATATAATTCCAAGGCTCCAACAAACCTAAGAGCAGACGACAAAGTTAAACCATTCCTACAGGCATGTATGAAGCTACTACACAACCAGAAGGTAGTAGAAAATCTTCAAGCACTGATAGAAAGTTGCGCAAAAAGAACTGACCCTCCTGCAGAAGTTAAAATGTTCACAAATTGTACAAATATAAGAAAAACACTAGTTGGGAATTGCGGCTAATAGCACAGATCGACGATTATGAAATGGATTAGGTCATCCTGGATCTAGGATCTGATGCAAACTTCCTACCCAAGCAGACATATAGAGGATGGGAGAACCTAAGCTGGAATGGTCTACTATACAACTACGCATGGCTAACCAATAGAAGATCATACTGTTGGGGAGACTGTCAAATATTATGGTAGATATCACAGGGGTTAAGGTACGCGTGGATTTTGAAGTAATTTAGATTATGGAAAATATGTACCCTTATCCTGCACTCTTGGGACCGGATTTGGTGATAGAAATGGGAGACATTATCAACTTGAAGAAAAGGAGCATGGTTTTTGAGAATGAGGGTACAAGAGTGATAGTCCCTCTAGACCCTACAGAAGGAGATCATTATACATAATCTGTGCGCAAAGAATACAAGGTGGATCATATTTATAAACTAACCACCCGGGACGAGGATTGGATTAATCCTACAGCTGATGGTGTGATTTGCTGGGAGAAATATAGTGAATGCCTCTTTGACTCTGACGAGGAGATTGAAAATTGGCAGAATCGATTACATGATGTATCTGCACTAAATTGTCTTAGGATCACGAAGAGCTTTTGGTGTATCTCCTCAGAGGTAAGAGAACTAACCTACTTTGATGGTTCTGGTAGTATTAGGGATTTTTTGAGAACATTTGAAGCAGAAGTCCCAAGGGAGCGAAGAATGTGGGTGCTTAACCTAGCCATGCGCACAACCCTTGCATGGTGGTGGGAAACTCATAAGGGGACGTTCCAGGATTGGGAGGAATGCCGCGAGATGATGATCCTATGGTTCGAACCCCCGTTCACCTACACATGGAGACTTTCCTTGGCCAAGGAGACCCGCACAAGCACGTGACCGCATGGACGGAGGCATGGTGTGAAAGGACCATGAATGAATGGGTCCACCTATTTATTTATGCCTTGGGGCCAATTCCCACTGCATGGTATCTCGATGCAGAACTACATCAGCGTACCCGCCACTGGGAGACCATGAAGGATGAGTTTTTGGGGACATTCGGATTGATAGGCAGAACTGAGGCATTATATGAGGCCCTGCAAGATATAGATGCTCTAGTATTTGATGAATCACGCCCTCATGTGGAGTATGGGGCACCAGCTTGGGATACGCAGATTCAAGATATTGTTAACTGCCGCAATCTATCAATGGATGAATGTGATGAAGACCCGCGAAATATCGCTATCCTAGAATCAGAGGAAGAATGCATAGTTGCTGGACCCCCACTGCAGACTATTGATGTGACCAAACCTCTTAAGCTAAGGGAAGTCAACATTGGAATATAAGAACAACCTAAGCTAGCTAAAATTGGGGACTACTGGGATGATGATACTGTTGTGAAAGTCGCGGAGCTTCTCACGGAGTACCAGGACCTGTTTCCTATGAAATTATCAGAACTCAAGGGTATTATAGGGGACCTAGGGGTCATGCACATCACTTTAAAGCCAGATGCATGCCCTGTTAAGCGATGACCTTACCGATTGAATCCCAAGTATAAGCAGAAAGTCAGGGAAGAAATTTACAAAATGATAGCCACAGGTATCATTGAAATGGTAGAACAGTCCGATTGGGTGAGCCCTATGGTGGTCTAAGAGAAAAATACTAAAGGAGAGATAAGGATTTGTGTTGACCTGCATAAACTAAATGATGCATGCGTACATGATCCCTTCCCTACACCATTCTCTGATGAAATTATCGATAGTGTGGAAGGGAAGGAAGTAGTCGTTCACTGACGGGTTTTTGGGCTACCATCAGATCAGGATCACACTTGCAGATCACAGCAAAACTACGTTCACCACTGAATGGGGATCCTTCCAGTACACTATCATGCCGTTTGGGCTCAAGAATGCCCCTGCCATCTTTTTGCGAGTAGTGGTCACTGTATTCAAGGAGTTCATCCACAAGTTTTTGGAGGTATATTTTGATGATTGGACAGTATTTGGCTTGGTAAAAAAATCACGTCTTGAACCTACGCATGATGTTGGACGCTTGTAGAAAGCACCAGATTTCCATGAATATTAATAAGTGCATATTTTGCGTACCTTTCAGGCTCTTGTTAGGCCACATAGTCTGTTGGCAAGGATTGATGGTTGACCCCGCCAAGGTAGCAGTTATCATCAACCTAGCAGTTCCTACAACTGAGAAACAACTACGCTCCATCCTCAGGTACACGGGCTACTACAGGAAGTTCATTCAAGGGTACACATTGATCACAACACCCATGGAGAAGTTTCTAAATAAGGAAGTTTCATTTTTTTTGGACGCGGAGTGTCAGAAGAGCTTTGGGATGCTCAAGGGAAATATGGTCTCTGCACTTATCCTCATATTTCCTGACTAGACGAAGGTTTTCCATGTCCATGTAGATGCTTCAGGGATCGCCCTGGGAGATGTCCTTACGTAGCCCAGGGAAGGGGACATTGACCACCCAGTTGCATTTTCTAGTAGAAATCTCTCTAGTGTGGAGCGTAACTACTCCACTACTGAGCACGAGGGGTTGGCCATGGTATATGCCCTACAAAAATACCAACATTATCTGTTGGGGGGGGCACTTCAAGATGTTCACGTACCACTCAGCTTGGAAGTAAATAGTGAATAAGCCTGTGTTTGGGGGGAATATTTTTCGATGGCGATAGCTATTTCAGGAATATGACTTTGAGATCATCGTGAAGCTGGGGAAACTAAATTCTGGGCTGGACCGCTTATCCCGAATCAAGAGTGGTGAAGAACCGACCAACCTAGAAGAAGGACTGCCTGATGCGCAGCTCTTTGATATTAAGATGGTTGATGCACACTTCGCCAATATCATTCACTTCTTAACTATGGGGATGGTGCCTGCAGAATATTTGATACAACAAAAAAAAGAGTTGGTAACCCGTGCAACGAACTTTACCATAATAGCGAGCCACTTGTATAAGCTCGAAGCTGATGAGGTATTGCGAAGATACGTTCTGGAGCATGAAATACAAGCCATCTTAGCGGAAGCCCACAGAGGCGTCGCAGGAGATCACTACACAGGGAAAGTAACGGTGCAGAAGATCTTGAGACCTAGGCTATGGTGGCCCACACTGCATAGTGACTGTCATGACTATTGCAAATCTTGTGACACGTGCCAAAGGACAGAAAGACCGTCACGCGGAGACGAAATGCCCTTGCAGCCATAGATGGCCCTATAAGTGTTTGACAAATGGGCCATAGATTTTGTTGGGCCCATCAACCCATCAGGGAAGAAGACAGGTGCCTGCCACATCATCACTACAACTGATTATGTAACCAGATGGGCCGAAGCGCAAGCTGTGAAGGATTGTACTGCACACACTGGTGTGCGTTTTATTTTCAAACATATTCTAAACAGGTTTGGTTGTCCGAAGATCCTGATGAGCGATAGAGGTATGAATTTTATTAATGAAACAATATAGGCTTTGACTGAAGAATTCCTGATCCACCATGCAAAAATTACCCCATATCACCCGCAGACAAATGGAACCATGGAAGCTTTTAATAAAATTCTGGAATAGGTGCTGACCAAGATCTACAATTTCGATTGAAGCGATTGGGATGTGCGCATCACGTCGGTCCTTTGGGCCTATCAAACCACCTGCAAGAAATTGACTGGGAAAACACCATTTCGGATGGTTTATGGAAAGGAGGCCATTATTCCCATGGAATATATTGTTCATAGCCTATGCATCACAGCCTTTACCAACATGGCAAAGCCTAATATCATGGAGGAATGCTTAGTGCAGTTCATTGCCTTGGAGGAAGATTGATTCATTGCTAACTTTCATCAGCAAGTTTAGAATGCCCAGGAAAAAGCATGGCATGATAGACATATTCAGAAAAAGATATTTTCAGAGGGAGAATTGGTCTTGCTATACAATAGCCAATTTGCGAAACACCCAGGGAAGTTCCGTCAGCACTGGCTAGGCCCCTATATCATAAAGGAAATCACTGATGAAGGAGCTGTCCAATTAGCTACACTGCGTGGTGACATTGTACAAGGACATGTTAATGGTAGATGACTCAAACCGTACTGGATCAAATGACTATATGGTTGGAGTAGCTGTATTAGGCGGAATACGCGCAGGCATGAGGAAAACAGCAGGCAAGCTCATTATACGCGCAGGGATCACCCGTAGGGATTGCCCGCAAATCTGGAAGCTTGGGGAGGTGTGCTGGAAGTGCAGGGGTCGATCGCAGGTCTGGAAGCTCGAGGAGGTGCACTAGGCATGTAGGGGTAATACACAACTGCGAAAACCAGTCGTTGGAACAATAAAACTAGGTAAAAAGAAGATTTTACCTATGAAAGGAGCGGGCAGTCGGTAATTAATGAGGCGATTTCCAAAGATTTTTTACCATTTGCTTGATGCTAAGTTTTAGATAAGCCTTACCCAACCATTTGTCACTATCAAGAACTATAAAAGCAGAAGGGTAGATCAGAAGTGGGTTCTGTGCATTCTGAAAATCTTGTGCTTTGCAAAATTATGTAACTATTGTGCTCTGTTAATGTCTGGGTGGGCTCCCCCCCATGATAGTAGCAATCCCAAATTTTTCTTCCGAGCAAGAATGACCGCGACCAATCCAGCTGAATCGTCACAGACCATGGCCTCTGTTGATGAAGTATTGCAGGTCTCTCCTGAAGTTGAAGAGGTTATGTCCACACTAACCAAGGGGAAGCAGGTGGAGAAAAATAAGGGTAAGGGGAAAGGCCAGGAGCAAGGGCAGGAGAGGGCTGAAAAATGGGCTGGAGGGAAGCAACGCACCTCCCCTCTAAATTTGAAATCGCCCCGAACAGTGCCCCAAGCACACTCGCCTAACCCGAAGAAGCGACCTCTGTCTACTCAGGAAGAGGCCCGAATTTTTGAACCAATCACTTGGCTGCTGCCCCATGTTCTGCCTCATTGGCCCTTAGTGCACATGCCTAAGAAAATTGAAGGTATGCATGCTTATCTGCAAATTCCACTGATTCTGAGTGAATTCCCCATAATTGGAGAAGCGCATGGCAAGCTCGCCTCAATTAAGTTCAACGACCATGACCTAGCCAACCTGGAGGCCTTCCCAGAATTGGCACCTGAGTTGTACCTTGAAAGAATAATGGAAGATGATGTGCTAAGGGTCGTCCCAATGCCATGGGCGCATGGGCTAGAAAAATCTAGTTTACTAAACTTGTTGCAAATGCCTCATTTTGGCCGATACAGTATAACTGACCGAATTGCGCAACATCTGCTAGCCCTGATCCATGAAGGCAACTTATGGATCCGGGACCGCATTCCCATTGATGACGCCCTCATTCACCATATTACTGGTCTCCCCATGGAGGGTGCGAATCCCATGGAGCACGTCAGCGAGAAGTATGAGAAACAGATCGGCGATAAGGTGTGAGACGACTACCATGTTGAGAGGAATACTAGGGGATTCATGATCAACACTATTGCTAACCTAGGAGTGTGCATGGGTACCATGATGCTGGCTTGTAAGATGATGCGCAAGTGCCAGGCCACGATCGTCCTCACTTATGTTATTCAATTGGCTGGCCACTGCGAAAAGGGGGTCTGCTTCAACTGGTCCCAGTTCCTTTGCAACAAATTTTTGGAGAACATGCGTGAGGCCCAGGATCATGGAAGGGCATTTTTCTATTCCTGTCTATGGCTCCTAATTGAGTTGGTCGCATGGGAAGCCCTTGAAGACTCGGTCCTCCCTGAGCTCGAACTAGACATGTGCGAGGGGGCGTGATACACAAATTTGTGGGATTCAAAGGATGAGCAACGCATTGAGGATAACAAAGTCTTTTGGGTCCTCTTTCAGAGCGCGCTTGCAGTAGCAATGCACTCCCAGCCATGCTTGTCACCAGCGGTCTACGACAAGTACAAGAGCATTGCAGCATTCCAGGTCACGATGCACAATGTGAAAATTTGGGGCCATAAGGATCCAGCGTTGGTATATATCACTACCTTACATGGTTGCCGACGAGAAAATAAACCTACTCGTTTCCACTTGGACACCACACTGGAGATTGGGATTCAAATCAGGTACAACTGACACTGCAGGTACAAGAACTACCCCGAAAACCACCTCACCTGATACCACCAAGAATGCAGAAGGACGTGGCCCGGAAGACTCCACCAGGACAAAGGACGTTGGGAAGGGTGCGGAGCCAGAATCACATCAGGACTTGCAGTAGGACATGGACACATAGGGTCTGGATACGCAGGGTACTAATTCCCCGCGTGGTGCAAAACCAGGGAAAATTTTAAGAACCCCCGTAAATTTATATGTATAATAAATGGGTGAATTCCCATGATACATAGGAAAAATGGAAAGCGATTTTATTAATAATATAATAGGTATATATAATTTTTTTGCAAATCTCTCATGAGATTATATTATCTTGTAAAATCATGGCGAATCACCAGTACAAATGGAAAATCAGTAGTACAAAATGGCAAATCGTTGTCTAGTGGAGTTCGGGGTGTTGGTTCCAATGAAGATATGGTAGTTGAACCAGGAGTTGAAGGAAGTGAACCATCGAGACCAAGCATGGCACATGGTGACTCGTGAGGGAAGTAGTCCTCATGTAGTTTGGAAAACGTGTTCTAGTTCTACTAAGTGTAATGTTTTTGCTCATGCTACTACTAGCATTGATATTGAGGTTGGAGAGGAGTTTGAGGAAGCATGGAAGGTAGCAGTGGTGGAGAATTACAAAGAGAACCCCATGATGGGCTCCATTTCGCCCTTTGGTATTTGGGCCTGCAAGATCTTATGTCCATTGAACCAACAATTAATTGTTCAACCAACAATCAACTTGACTGAGTTGATTAGGTACGAGTCAAATTAGACTAATATTCAAAACTATGCTTTTCATTATCCCATATTTATCACACTAATGCTACACAACATTGAGCATTTGCACCCAACTCTCATGCATGCACACAAAATTTTCATTAACATCTATAACCCTAACCAAGTGAGAATTGATTAACAATTTGCACCAAAGTTTGTTATAGTGTTGAAAGTTCATAAGAAATTTAGATCCATGGTACCTTAAATAGATTTTGAGATAACCTCCACAAATTTGACCACAATTGAGCAAACTTGTGATAAATTTTAAAACTACAAAAATTAGGATTTGTGTTCCTAGGAACAATCATAAGAAGTAGTGGACATATAGGTCGATTTTTTAGTCTTGACACATTGATAATGCAATGGCTTAGGTCAAAACTCACACATTGAAAAGTCATCAATGAAGAGAAGACAATATCATTATGAATTACAAATACTCCAAACTTCCTACCAAATTCTACTTAGTTGTCTGCAACTCAGCTATACATAATCTTATGGTAAATACAAAATCCACAAAGCCTTCTTCACATAGCTAATAAATGGCCATTGGAATAGCACCCCTTATATAATAGTAATAGTAGCAATCAATAGATTATTTCATATTGAACTTCATAGCCATAGCACTCCTATGTATTGTATGTTGTATTCAACTTGCATTATCAAATATAGATACAATCATATTTTTGATTGATACATGTAAAGCATACTTGTGCACAATGTTGAATGCAATGTCAGTCAAGGCGTAAAGCCGGTTTGACGTGTAATGATCTATGAATTTTGCATGCAAGTTATTATAACCAACAAAATTTTGGGCCCAGTTTGAATGAGCAATGGAGGACACTCTCTGAGAGGCAAACTGGAATTTGTACGTGTTCTACAGTCCAATCTCAGTGAATGTTACAATATATCAAAAGAGTTATACTTCAAGGTTACAAAACCATAGTAAAAATCTCTAGACATAAAGAGGCAACGTTACAAAACCACAGTAGGCTTAGCCCAGCACCAATTACCCTGAACAACTCTAAACAAAACCATAAATTCATCTTTCTTTCAGCTCTGCTTCAAACTGGAGCAATCTATTCTGAATTGGAGACAAGAATGACATAAGATCTTTAATAATTGTACTTCTTTTGGAGTCCAGGATCCCTTGTCAGCATCCAAAGACACGTTGAACTAACAAAAAAAGACAAGGAAATTTTATAATCAAGTTTTTGAATATCATATATGAATAGCAGACTTTAAAACTAGTTTTAAAAAATATGTATACAATACAACACAAAATTATACAGCACAGCACATTGAATTTCTGGACAAAAATATAAATAAACAATAGTACCAGCTGGGATCTTTGCTATTTAGATGAGGATAATTTACCAACATTGATTTACACCATCAAGAAGCTTGACACAGCAGATCTTAAGCATGACAACAATTTAAAATAAAACTGTTTCTCAACATATGTGTAGACAAAGAACATCCATCTGGTAAACGCCGACACTTAGTGGTGTTTACTTATGGCCCACCCCACATTCTAAATAAATATAAGCCAGAAAAAATGTGTGTTTACATTCCTATTTCTCTTTCAAATAGTATTTTTTGTTTCTCCTTGCTAAGACCACGAAAGAGACCTATTTGTGATCCAGAAAACATGTATGCTTATATAATTACTACTCTTTCAGCTAGTGTTTTGGATTTCAGCTCCACTAATACTCTCCTAACACAGAGCCAGAAAGGAGCCATTTGTGGTTATGGATAGCTGATAACCGTTTGTGGCAATGGATAGCTGATCAACTACTATCAGTTGGCTTCTAGGAGCTAGTTTGAATACGATCAACTGGGAAGGTGATAAATATGAGGTTCATTCCTCTCATTGATGGCAGGAAAAAGCACATGATCCATGCCAATGCACTACACTTGGTCCAACAAGCAAAACAAAATGGAATTTTCATTCCCAAGTGATTTTACTCATGCAATAGAGGTCCTTACCTCAGTAACAAGCTATGATATCAAATTCATTGTGTAGGAAACACAAATTCATTTTTAAGCTTAATGTTTCCCACCTCAAATCATTGGAGTGTAGGAAAATTACTCAACAAATGTGGAACTTAATTCCCTATTCTATTGCCCGTGTTGAGTGGAATTTGTGGTGGGAATGTGGAACTTACTTCCCTGTTCTATTTCCCGTGTCGAGTGGAATTTGTGGTGGGAATGTGGAACTTACTTCCCTGTTCTATTGCCCATGTCAAGTGGAATTTGTGGTGGGAATGTGGAACTTAATTTTTCATCTTGTCCTTAACCCCAGATCTATCCCTCCTTGAAACATGATGATATCCAAGGAAAGATGGTCTCCCTATAAAATTCTATAAGGGTTTCTGAGACACCATTGGGAAACCTTTTAAACGTATGCTTGGAAGCTCTTCATCTAGAACCACTTGCAGAGAAAACTAATGCAGGCATATTCAATATAAAGTTATAAACCACAACTCATCCAACAGGAACTTAATTAATGATCCCATGCTAATCATTCTACTTTACATGGATTTCAAGACTCCTATAGAAGTATTAACCACAAATAAATTAACATGTGGCTACTTAATGGGTAGATTCATTTTATATAACATTGTGGAAGCTTCAAAGCTATCAGGTGGGCTGGAGAAATCCATCAAGAAGATCTGATCCTCAAAATTTATTTTGATAAAGTCCTACACATATTAGAATGTTATTTTAGTTCAGATATGATGACAACAAGCCAGAAATGGTCCTTTAGAAAAGGTTTTATTTTTCCAATAAAACATTTCATCACAGCTACTGCTCTAGGTTAGCTAGAGTCAAGTGCAAACCGAAGGAACGATCCTTATCAGGTGCCTACAAGATGTTTTAAAATCCACTTTGTAGATGACTCTGTGCTCTCTCTAGAATTAGCCCAATCTCTGGATATGATGACGTATTGGATTTGGCCCAAGTTCAACAAAGCAGTGAGCATTATGTTCACCAAAGCATATTTTAAGGTTCAAGCTAGGCATCTAACATTAAGAAACAACTAAATCCTAATTAACAATTACATCTGAATCAGGTCATTTTTTATTCAAACATGGATGGCATAACAATGTTGACAATGTGAACATGGAATAACCTCCATAAGCTGGTCAAAAAGAGGATAAAGGCAAAGATGGTGGAAGCATCTACCCATGTTTGAAGATGTTGTTCCTACAATAGCGTTGGAAATGTGGCATCATTGAATCTTACACAAAGGAAGGGTGATGCTTTGGTCTATTTTCGGTTTATTGTAATTAATGTTTATGAGGTATCATTCTACCATTTCTCTTCTATATTCCCTTTTCTTGTTTAGTTTTTAGGTCGATCAAGTTCTACAAGTGTTCATTTGTACAGACCATGCAATTGATGTCTATTTGATCCATAAAGAGATCAGAGATTAACCACTGATAGCCACTGGCATGATTGGACAGATTAACAGTTTGCACACAAAATACTGACAATCACTAACAATCACAAAATATTATCTTCCTTGGTTATCTCTTCCTCTTCTTGAATTTTGTAAATTATATGTTATAAAAAAACTGAAGAAACAAGCTAGGAAGTGTTGTGATCTTTCTTGTTAAATTATAGAGAATCCTCATGACTAATTTGGGATTAGTCAATTTGTTGTTAGGTGCTTTAGTCAATCTGTATAACTAAAGTTTAATTTGTATAAGTTGTATTGCGGTTGTACTAATACAACTTTGGAGTTCCCTAACAAACTAAGGTTAATACTTATAAAAATGACAAACCCAAAAGGGACAAAAATTTCAGAACATGCTCATAAGGTCATTTTCAAAATTAACAAACTCTAAATTCACACATTGGGGAAAAACAGACATCCAAATTTTCCAACACATTAAAAACTCATTAGTTCTTTAGCTCATGTGCACATCTTTACCATGCCACCTTGTATTTAGACAGGCCTAAAAATATCTTACAATGTTTATTTCTACACTTGCATAGATCATCTTAAACCCAAACCCATTAAGCATATATATATATATAGAGAGAGAGATCAAACAGGCACATGTTAACCTACAGGCATAAATGTCTCGCTTGTTAATGGATCAAAGTTAAGATGAATATATGCTAAGTTTTTGTCTTTTTAACATGATGGAAATTAACAAACAGCCAGCTTTTTACTTTTGACATTACATGCCAAACCATAGCTAGTTTTCCATTGTAGTTCATTAGAGCTAGCATTACCACAGACTTAACACATCTATTCCACGTTGTAGAGTGTGCCTCACTTCAGTGAAATCATTGATCTTCTCAGTATTTACTTCCAATGAACTAAGAACATTGATTTTATCTAATATCAGTCTACATCTGCACCCTTTGATACAGATCTACCCAGGACTAATGTTTCTAGCAATACCCTAAAGGGGGTCCATCTATAACAATGCTCTAAAGGTATCCACACAAAAAATGGTAAACCACATACAACACTCTCTAGAATATCAAAACAACATAGAAAGAAACTGACAGCATGATAAAAAAGTAACTCGCCAGAAATATTCAAGCAATTTATTACATTCAATACTTTTCATATACACACCTACATATCTTCCAAATCACCATAAGAAGCCTCTGGAACATTTAGAGTGCCCTGAATTTGCTTCATTTCCTCCTCAATCAACCACTCACCTGTTTCAAAACAAAATCTGACTCAGATTATAGACCAACCTTATACATTTCATAATCATATAAAAATATTAAATAAGCCTCACCTTGAAATTTCAAGGCGATCTCATAAGAGTAACCAATTCGTTTATTATTGCGCACTGTCACCAACGATGCCTGAAGCAATGTTCAGTAATTATACTCAGTTCAATATGAATTCAAGGGCTCAAGAATAATTTATACACAAAATTATCTACACTAAAAAATGTTTAGGGGAAGTTGCGTATCAAAATAAATGGAAGAACATGCAATTGAAACTTGTTCCTATAAATCTGCTTCCAGGATTTTAATTCGGATAAAATTGAAACGGACATTGGTTAATTAGTTTTCACATAGATGTCTTCCCATAAGCTGATGTGCAAAAAATCTAAGTGAAGTGAACTCTTGCCTCCGAGTGTAAGTAAAAGGTTACTCAATCAGTGAGCATTTAAGGTACAAGGCTATTATTATCTCATAACCTGCATAACATTAATCAAGCATTCCACTTTCTTTCTGAAGGGGTTGGGATAATAATTGCACAAGAAAGAGTTTTGGATGCAACCAACAAAGAAGCAAGTACTGAATGCCCAGTCAACATGGGGAAAATAGGAAGAGTTTCAAAAATATCGAATTTTGCGAGATGGCCTCGAGGGATTCTAAAAAAACAAAACAAAAACAAAAAGTCCCAAGAGAAGGAAAACATTGCAAAATAGGCAAAAAATGATGGATAATTAAAGAAGCAGGTTTGCAAGGATACTAAAAAATCCCACAAACAATTATAATCACTATTTGTGAAGTTTGAAAAATAACAGGAAGGAAATCAGTCTTCATCATGACTCAAAATCACAAAGGCAAAATCCATCCAAACCAAACAAAAGACCAAGTACAAGATTTCGCAGAGAAATAAGCTACAGCTTTTCAGCTTAAGCAATGTATTCATAATTCCTCTGGAAAATAAGGAATGACTAGCAAACAGTTCTTTAAGGCAGCTCATCCAAAAGATTCAGATCCATCCCAAACCTGTTAAAAATTATACATTACGATATAAAGGGCCCATTGTTTTAGCAAAAGATTCAACCCTAAAACAATTTTAGTGAAGCTACACCCAACACCAACAACATCACATTTTGGCTTTCCTAAGACTTATGAAAAAACTAGGAATTCAATCTTCAGGGGAGGCATGAAAATAGACATCCAAGATTTTGTAGCATCCTAGGATGCTTGCCAAAGCAACACAAATAATTTACTAGGTGCATTGCACAATGCAGCCTTTATTAATCCCAGCACATATTTGGACAGACATTTCAATGAATTTTATTGTTGGACTTCCAAAAGCGAGCAACAAAACAATGATTAAGGTCATGGTAGATTGTCTTTAAAGCAACTCATTTTCGTGCCTCCACTCATCCTTTCACTCCTTTCTCAATTTCCCAAGCATTCGTGGATAATATCTTCAAGCTACACAGTATGCCAACTTCCATTGTTTCAAATCTGCAGGGATGGTTGCAGTTAATGACTATATTAAGGGCTACACTAAGAAGTCTACAACACCTCCATTGCTAGCTCAACCTTTGCAATATATGCAAAATTTCCAATCTTATATTGTTGGGCCTGGACCTCCAATGCAAAGCTTTTAGATTTTTCTCCATATTATCAAATTTATCCTAAAATTCCTCTTTAATAGCTCATCTGGGGACCTAATTGAATGACAGGAGATGACATGGCACATTTAGGTAATACGTGGATGGGGAAGATGATCTAGAGGGCTAGCCACTAGTTGGAGTAACCGAGAGACCTTTGAGAGTCAACACTGAGCATCCCTAAGAGACTGAATGAGGTAATGACCTCTGAAGAACAGAGTGCTAAATTATAAGTACAAATTTATGTCTTTCCTTGAAGCTAAATCCCACAAATCCCTAAATCTACAAAGGAATGATACCAATTTGAAGATGGTCTTGAGGCAAACAGGTTGGACTACAAACTCTGCCCGAAAAACAACCTGAGGTACATTTTTCTTGCATCAAATGTAACTAAGAAATAGGATCTAGACTCTTTCTAACTTCTCCCAATCAACTTGAGTCTTGAAATAAAATTCCATACATTTACTACCTTATTAGTTATACAGTACTACTGAAAAAATCAATAACAACCTCTAATAAGGCATGTTCGTAAGAACAAATTAGTGAATCTTTTATATCCTTTTTCAGTATAGGAAAGTTCATAAAGATAGTAAACAATACAAATCCATTTCATTTTATCTATGATATATCAAATCCAAAGGGTATCAACAAAAAAATTCTTAATCCTAGAAGTACTAAACGTGTAAAAAAATCATATTCTATTATGCAACCCAAGTGACCAATTTAAATATGATGAGTGTGCCAATGATTTCTACCAATCATAATATGGCAATATTTCATGTAAAATTTCTATTATTGGCCAGTGCAATATCTAGCACCCATTATTATGTAAAATTAGCGCAAAAATTAGTACATCTTGCTCATAATTTTTTTTTTTCATTAACAAGCATGTAAGCAACTTGTATTTCTAGTTGTATAACTTCATCTTTACTATATGCAAGATAATCTCAATAGTGGAAGTAAAGAGGAAATGTTCCTGGGTTACAAATCCATTTTTTTGCCTTGTCCATTTAAGTTGAAATTTCTAAATATTGACACTCTCTGTAAGCACTTTACCATCTTGTGGATCATAGAATATCTCAATCAGAATTATAATGCACCTTATATATTTGAACATTGTATAAAAACCTTGGAAATAAAAGCTATGAAGCAGACCCAACAATGATTCAAAACAAATGAACGTATATACAAAATTGGCAATTTGTACCAAAAATATGATTATACAAGTTGTATCCAACAAGGTTTCTGCAGTCAAGCAAAGCTACGAAAGAGTAATGCTCGGAGTACTTACCAATATGCTTGACAATGGCAGCAGCTTTAAGCCCAGTTGTTGTTAAACCTGTAGACATTGTTGTTCCTTTTATTTTGCAAACCTTTCATTGAAGTCAGAAATCAATACCTAGAATCCAAGTTGATACTTGCCCTCAAATTGTTGGTGTATTTGTGGGGATGCTTAAGACCATTTCCATTAGCGACATTCATCCACATTGCCTCTATTTTATTGCTTGGTTTAGTGTTGTCACTATAAATCAAGGGATAACTAAGTATTTTTACTTCGATACTTGCAATCAAATTGTTGTTGTATTTGTGGGGATGCTTAAGGTCATTTACATTAGTGACAGTCATCCACATTGGCCTTTTTTTATTGCTTGGTTTAGTGGGAAATACCTTGCTAATAGTAGTAACCAGTCTACCTTGCCTCAAACAGGAGCACATTCGACGAAGGACACACCCGCACTGTATATTTGAACTCACGTCAAACTTTTTCTTCCACATTTACTCAAGTTTAAATGTTTATGACTCAGTTACTCAAAATTTATCTTAAGAAACTACTGAAATGAATTGCAGTCAATGCTTAATAAGCAGATAATGAATCACCAATGGAGGAGGTATCTGCAAGGATGGTTGTAGGTAATGACTATATTAATGGCTACACTAAGCATTCTACAACACCTCCATTGCCAGCTCAACCTTTGCAATATATGCAAAATTTCCAATCTCATATTGTTGGGCCTGGACCTCCAATGCAAAGCTTTTAGATTTTTCTCCATATTATCAAATTTATCCTAGAATTCCTCTTTAATAGCTTAGTTGAGGACCTAATTTAATGACAGGAAATGACATGGCACATTTAGGTAATACGTGAATGGGGAAGATGATCTAGAGAGCTAGCCATTAATTGGAGTAACCGAGAGACCTTTGAGAGTCAACACTGAGCATGCCCTAAGAGACTGAATGAGGTAATGACCTCTGAAGAACAGAGTGCTAACTTCTAAAGTACAAATTTATGTCTTTCCTTGAAGCTAAATCCCACAAATCCCTAAATCTGCAAAGGAATGATACCAATTTGAAGATGGTCTTGAGGCAAACAGGTTGGGCTGCAAACTCTGCTTGAACAACAACCTCAGGTACATTTTGCTTGCATCAAATGTACCTAAGAAATAGGATCTGGACTCTTTCTAACTTCTCCCAATCAACTCGAGACTTGAAATAAAATTCAATACATTTACTACCTTATTAGTTATACAGTACTACTGAAAAAATCAATAACAACCTCTAATAAGGTATGTTTGTAAGAACAAATCAGTGAATTTCTTATATCCTTTTCTAATATAGGTAAGTTCAGAAAGATAGTAAACAATACAAATCCATTTCCTTTTATCTATGATATATAAAATCCAAAGGGTATCGACAAATAAATTCTTGGTCCTAAAAGTACTAAACGTGTAAAAAAAGCATATTATATTATGCAACCCAAGTGACCAAATTAAATATGATGAGTGTGCCAATTATTTCTACCAATCATAATATGGAAATATTTCATGTAAAATTTCTATTATTGGCAAGTGCAATATCTAACACCCATTATTATGTAAAATTAGCTCAAAAATTAGTACATCTTTCTCATAATTTTTTTTCTTTAACAAGCATGTAAGAAACTTGTATTTCTAGTTGAATAAATTCATCTTTACTATATGCAAGATAATCTCAATAGTGGAAGTAAAGAGGACATGTTCCTGGGTTACAAATCCATTTTTTTGCCTTGTCCGTTTAAGTTGAAATTGCTTGATAATGACACTCTCTATAAGCACTTTTCCATCTTGTAGAACATAGAATATCTCAAGAAAAATTATAATGCACCTTATATCTTTGACCATTATATGGAAAACTTGGAAATAAAAGTTATGAAGTAGACCCAATAGTGATTCAGAACAAATGAACGTATATAAAAAATTGGCAATCTGTACCAAAAATATGATTATACAAGTTGTTGCCAACAAGGTTTCTGTAGTCAAGCAAAGCTATGAAAGAGTAATGCTCGGAGTACTTACCAAGGTGCTTGAAACTGGCAGTGGCTTTAAGCCCAGTTGTGGTTAAACCTCCAAACATTGTTTTTCCTTATATTTTGCAAAGTTTTCATTGAAGTCAGCAAATCAATACCTAGAATCCAAGTTGATACTTTCCCTCAAATTTTTGGTGTATTTGTGGGGATGCTTAAGACCATTTCCATTGGCGACATTCATCCACATTGCCTTTTTTTTGTTTCTTGGTTTAGTGTTGTCACTATAGATCAAGGGATAACTAAGTATTTTTACTTCGATACTTGCCATCAAATTGTTGGTGTATTTGTGGGGATGCTTAAGGTCATTTCCATTAATGACAGTCATCCACATTGGCCTTGTTTTATTGCTTGTTTTAGTGGGAAATACCTTTCCAGTAGTAGTAACCAGTCTACCTTGCCTCAAACAGGAGCGCTTTCGATGAAGGACACACCCACACTTTAGACTTGCACTCACTTCAAACTTCTTCTTCCACATTTACTCAAGTTTAAATGTTTATGATTTAGTTACTCAAAATTTATCATAAGAAACTGCTGAAATGAATTGCCCTCAATGCTTAAGAAGCATATAATGAATTGCCCATGGAGGAGATACCTGCAGGGATGGTTGCACGTAATGACTATATTCAAGGCTACACTAACCAGTCTACAATGCCTCCATTGCCATCTCAACCTTTGCAATATATGAAAAATTTCCAATCTCATATTGTTGGCCCTGGACCTCAAATGCAAAGCTTTTAGCTTTTTCTCCATTTTGTCAAATTTATCCTGGAAGTCCTTTTTAATAGCTCAATTGAGGACCTAATTGAATGACAGGATATGGCATGGCACATCTAGGTAATACGTGAATGGGGAAGATGATCTAGAGAGCTAGCCACTAACTAGAGTAACCGAGAGACCTTTGAGAGTCAACACTGAGCATGCGTTTAAGAGACTGAACGAGGTAATGACCTCCAAAGAATAGAGTGCTAAATTATAACTACAAATTTATGTCTTTCCTTGAAGCTAAATCCCACAAATCCCTAAATCTGCAAAGGAATGATACCAATTTGAAGATGGTCTTGAGGCAAACAGGTTGGGTTGTAAACACTGCCCGAACAACAACCTGAGGTACCTTTTGCTTGCATCAAATGTACCTAAGAAATAGGATCTGGACTCTTTCTAACTTCTCCCGATCAACTTGAGTCTTGAAATAAAATTCCATATATTTACTACCTTATTAGTTATACAGTACTACTGAAAAAATCAATAACAACCTCTAATAAGGCATGTTTGTAAGAAAAAATCAGTGAATCTTTTATATCCTTTTAGTATAGGTAAGTTCAGAAATATAGTAAACAATACAAATTCATTCCCTTTTATCTATGATATATCAAATCCAAAGGGTATCAACAAATAAATTCTTAATCCTAAAAGAACTAAAAGTGTAAAACAAGCATATTCTATTATGCAACCCAAGTGACCAATTTAAATATGATGTGTGTGCAAATGATTGCTACCAATCATACTATGGAAATATTGTATGTAAGATTTCTATTATTGGCCAATGCAATATCTAACACCCATTATTATGTAAAATTAGCTAAAAAATTAGTACATCTTGCTCATAATTTTTTTGCATTAACAAGCGTGGAAGCAACTTGTATTTCTAGTTGTATAACTTCATCTTTAATATATGCAAGATAATCTCAATAGTGGATGTAAAGAGGACATGTTCCTGGGTTACAAATCCATTTTTTGCCTTATCCATTTAAGTCAAAATTGCTTGATATTGACACTCTCTGTAAGCACTTTTCCATCTTGTAGATCATAGAATATCTCAATCAGAATTATAATGCACCTTATATCTTTGACCATTGTATGAAAAACTTGGAAATAAAAGCTATGTAGCAGACCCAATAGTGATTCATAACAAATGAACGTATATACAAAATTGGCAATCCGAACCAAAAATATGATTATACAAATCGTTGCCAACAAGGTTTCTACAGTCAAGCAAAGCTATGAAAGAGTAATGGTCGGAGTACTTACCAAGATGCTTGAAAATGGCAGTGTCTTTAAGCCCAGTTGTTGTTAAACCTGGAGACATTGTTGTTCCTTGTATTTTGCAAACCTTTCATTGAAGTCAGCATGTCAATACCTAGAATCCAAGTTGATACTTGCTCTCAAATTGTTGGTGTATTTGTGGGGATGCTTAAGACCATTGCCATTGCTAACATTCATCCACATTGCCTTTGTTTTATTGCTTCGTTTAGTGTTGTCACTATAAATCAAGGGATAACTAAGTATTTTTACTTTGATACTTGCCATAAAATTGTTGGCGTATTTGTGGGGATGCTCAAAGCCATTTCCGTTAGTGAAAGCCATCCACATTGGCCTTGTTTTATTGCTTTTTTTAGTGGGAAATACCTTTCTAGTAGTAGTAACCAGTCTACTTTGCCTCAAACAGGAGCACATTCGACTAAGGACACACCCGCACTGTAGACTTCACACACCCAGGCTGTAGAATTTACACACCCACAACTTACACACCTGCAACTCAACAATGATGGGTTACAAAGAGAAAAAAAAGATGACTTCCAAAGTCTCTTGCTGGAATATTTATACCAAGAGTCGACATTATCTTGCCTCGCCTTGAAAATAACCTGTGCTCTTCCACAATCCAACCTGTGCTCTTCCACCACATGAATTAAGCTGAAAAATCTGAGAATATATCGGTGAAAAATCTCGATGGTCTCCTTGGTGTTGCTCTGGTCTGATGTGGTCTCATCGACTCTGCTCTGTCTAAATACCAAAGTATTAAGGGGTGAAATTTTATGTAAAATGCCTAAATGGGTTTTAACATGCACGCTTCCTAGGTTAAGGAGACACCAGCGGTTAAGTGTAGAAGACCTTCCTTACGCTCCTTTGTATAGTGAATAAAGACCCAAGGAGGGCATGGTAGGAGGGTCGATGGCTATAAGAAATATGATTAGTGTAGGAAGGCGAGGTGATCTCGTTGACCAGAAATTAAGGATGCTATTTCCCTCTTCCCTCTTACCTAAAAACTCATGTTTATCAGATGATCAGAATGAAGCAAACATGCAGAAGGATCATCGTTGTTTCTTGCTCGAAAATGACAGAAAGGATCGGAGTTGTATCTTGCTAAAAAATGACAGAAGGATTAGCAAAATGTATTTTATAGAGATGAATTTCAACCTTACCCTCGATTTGCAAACCAAGAAATCTGGCTATTGCAACCAAGTCTGTATCTTGCTCGAAAATGACAGAAGGATTAACAAACTGTAATTTATAGAGATGAATTTCAACCTTACCCTCGATTTGCAAACCAAAAAATTTGGCTATTGCAAGCAAATCGAACTTCAAAACCTGTAAATCGAGGTGAATCTGCCCAAATTCAATGAGTCCAACCTTCGAACCAGGCGAATCGGACCTTTGCAATGTAAATCTAGGGCGAATCCCACCTTTCCAATTTTTATCCGCTTTAATTTGGAGGGCTAAAATATAATAATTATTTATTTTTTAAATAAATTTTGGGCTAAGTTGCTAACTATAGAAAAAATGGGTGTAATATAAAAAATTCGCCTCCTCAAACTATAAAATCCCTTAAATTTTGCCTTTGGGCTAAAATTTGCCCCTAAAATTTTCCATGTACGAAACAGAAAGCTGACCCTCTCAAGGGCCAGCGGAAGAAACAATAGGCTATAAGGCTCGGTAGGGAGACTAAAATTACTTTGACGAAGGAAGACCTGGAGAAAATCGCAGATGCGGTCACCCTCGGCTTGGAAGACAGATGGATTTCTTTGGAAGAGCAGCAAAAGGCCACGGTCACCGCACTACAGTCTGAGCTCCAAGCCCTACAGCTCAAAATTGATACCCTACAGATGAGCATGGTTCAGACGAGACCACCCCCATCAACTAGTAGTGAACTGATCTTCATGACTGAAAGCCGCCTTTGCCCCCTGCCAGGCGCAACTCCAGGCCTGCACAGAAGTACAACTGGATTTGGCCTAGCTTCCACACGAAACGCTACAGGTCCTCCATACATCCATCTTCGAGGAGATCTATCACAAAGACCATTGGGTGCATTAGCATCTCAGTACAACCAAGCAGACAATCGTTGAAAAAACCGCTGAGGCGTCACAGGCACAGGCTGCATGCACCCTTGCCACCACACATCAGACTGAGTTGGAACATCTAATCAACAGGCTATGCGTAGACGTGACTGAAGATATCCTGACCTCTGCTACCCCACATGCCAAGATTGAGGGACTCGTTGCAGCCTTGAAGGCTTTTAGGACCAAGATTCAGAATGTCAAGACTGATATGGAGCAGCAGATTGCTGTGTTGCAGGCCAAATTGCAGCCAGAATCTCCGCCTGAGGTACGAGCACATCGAGCTGTGCTGGTCATGGAAGCCACGAATACCATTACAGCCCAGATCGCTCAAGGCACAGACTTTATTGAGACAACTATGCAGTTGTGGTCTATGGTACAACGTGATCCTCTCCTGCGTGAATTTACTCAAGAGGTACGACAGAAGGAAGAATTATTTGAGCAACTAGAAGCTATTATGCCCACTTTGATCTCCACTCAGCGCCTGGCACATCTGCGAGCCATACATGCACTTAGAGATGACCTGGAAGAGCTTCACCACAAGAAGAAAGTTCTGAGTGACCACCTCAAGCCATGGACCAATGAAGCCCTTAAGCTATCTCAAGAAGTGGATGTTGTAGTCAAACAATTGAATCAGACCCTAGAAAGTGTCACTGTCACTACTAAAGGCCCAACTTCACATAAGTTGGTGGATATTGTACAGAATGTTGCTGTGCAGAGCGAAGGAGTGCTTCCCCCTCTAGTTGATGCAATCAAGCAGCTTCAGGCAAAGATGCAAACCCCATGGCCACTATGACTCGGGACGAGTCACAAGATTGTGTTGGGGGGCTATTGGAACGGGGTTCCGTAAGCTACGTTTTTGATATAATTTTGTAATAGCTGGTCTTGCGTAGGGGTTTTGGGGCGGGTCAAAGCCCCCAATGTTTTCTAATGGGTCAAAGGGTAGACCTAGGGTCTTCAAACCACGGTTTGCGGACCGTAGGATAGCAAAGGCTACGATGATATAAATAGATAGATAGTTGGGTCTAGTAAGTAAGAAGAAGTAATATTGATGCTGCGAACGAACTGTTAAGATCTGTCTTGGGTTTTTTTGGGTAAGGAATCCTGCTGGCTATGTATCTTTATGATATCTAGATATCTAGAATGGTTGTGTTTATTACTGAAGTGCCTTTGTGTTATTTATTTAAGCTGCGAATGTATCTGTGATCTATGAATTAGCTGCGATTGTGATGGTCTGTGGTGATAATTTCTAATGTGCACGTGGATGCGAATGTATTGATTAGATCTATTAATGATAATATCTTTTGTATGGTTACATGCTGATTATAGTGTTAAAATATTGATAATAGGCTTGTTTCTGTGCGAACTTGATAGATTCAACGAAGAACTGCCTTAATTACCTACTCTCTCCCAGCGTGCGAAAACCTAGTTCCAGCACCCTCCCATACTACTTTCGGTGAGACCTTGGCCTGTGACAGTAGGTCATTGCCGAAAGGGCCATTAGTATAGGGGTTTGTTGGCAAACCTTAACTCCGAACTTGGGTCAGGGCCCCTGAAGCCAACACATAGTCCAATGGATGTTGGGAGAGGCTCGTTGGCAGTGGATGCTTCCAATAGATGTTTATCTACAGAGTCATGTGAGTATATACTTCTTAGATGATGGATATCAGCACACTATTGTAGGAGTCAAGTCTTTTAGCTAGTAGGTGCTAGCTACTCTATGTAAAAATATGTTTGACATAATAGAATATTTGAGAAACAACAACAATGGGTGGTTTTTTTCCCTAGAGAGGGATTTCCACCAGAAAATATTTGTGTTCTCTTATGTGCATGTTTTCCTTGTTGATTATTTATGGTGATTTTGCATGATTTGATACTTGGATTTCATGTTTGTCTCACAAGCATAACTGATGGATTACTGAATTTAGTGTTTTGGTAAAAATAATTAAAATTTAAGTAAATCCTATTACTACTGATTCACCCCCTCCTCCCCCCCCCCCTTCTAAGTAGTAAGGAAATTTCTAAAAATTGGTATCAGAGCAGGGTTCTCTTATTGAAGCTTGATCGCTTGAGAATAGACCATGGGCCATGGCCAAGAACAAGAGTAAGACATATCAGAAAAGAAAGAGCATCAAACAAGTGAAGAATATTTCGAATTAAAAAAAGAAAACCCTCTTCTTTCTAGTAAAGAATGATGAAGGTAAATGTTGTGATCATCTTGTTTCTGGTTGTACATTTCCTTATGCATGTAGTGATAGTGATTCTCTTAAGATTGATGGATTAGAAAGAAGATAAAAATTTTTTTGAAGTTGATTCCTCAAGAGGTGAGGAAGGCGTCTTTCTAGTGAAGGAATTTGATAATGAAGAGCTTGAGAGATTAGTAATCCTTGAAGCGGAAAACAAAGCACAAGCAAGATTGATAGAGAATCTCATGTTGGAAAATAAAGATTTGAACAAACTTCTTCAGATTCTTGGGGAGAAAGAACATGCATTTAAATAAAAAATTTTGATGTTGAAAATCAGTTGTAAAAAGAAAGAATTAAAGAGGATATTGAAGGCCAACTCAAAGATCACATCAACAATCATGAAAAATTAAAAGAAGAATCTGAAGAAAGAAAATCTAGTCTAAAGAGAGAAAATAAGGCAACAACGAGAGATCCCAAAGAAGAAATTTGCAGTAGCACTAAGGGAAGCCATCATCAAGAACAAAAGCCAAATGATTTGTTAAAGAAAGATATGATAAGTATTAGATGTTTTAATTATCAGAAATTTGGGAAAATTTCAGCAAACTGCTGGAGCATGCAACAAAAGAAGAAATCGAATGAAAAGGCACATCATGCAGGCTCAACCTTGGATAGGTACAAGAATTCATTTCATGGATATTATTTTTCATGTAATGAATTTGGGCATAAAGTTTTTGACTGTAGGTTTCAACGCACAAGGCACACCAAAAAAAGATTTGAATTGTTTCTGTCGTTTCTTGGGCATATAAGATATTACTTATGTGATAATTTTGGCCATATGTCCAAAGATTGTAAACTACCTCTTGCTATCTTTGAGTCTAGACAAAAGAAGGAGAATATTTTTGCAAAAAATTCCAACATGCATCAAAGTAACCTGCAAGTGAGATATAAAAAAATATGGAAAAGAAACAACCGCCAAAAGAAAGAGCAATAGATAATTGAGGACATCCCAACTTCAGGGGGAGCTCCTCCAAGAAAATGAGAGTTTTCGAGTGTTCAATAGCAATTGTCTTAAAGGCTTTAAAATATCTCAAAAAATGAATCTGTTGCAAATTCTTCATCATTGGGCTATATATATAAATTATTTTGGGATGACTTCAAACTTCATACAATGGGGAGGGTTGGGAATTTTTAGTTTTTTGAGCTTGTATGTAATATTCCTAACTTAGCATGTAGCTAAGGGAATATTAAAACTTCGTTTTGCTCTTAGATGGAGGAATAAAATGGTTAGGGAGGCCCATAAATCTCTTTATTAGAAAAAAAATCCCTCTTAAATGGGAAAGGGATCATATTCATAACTGGATAAACCACCTGCATGTGTGAACAAGAGCCTAATGCATGTGGACAAAGTCAATGTTTGACCAAGTCAACTAAGCAAATATGGAGGATGTGAAACACTAATGAAGATAACCCAGTGGGAATATAGATCTATTTAGATAGTTGTAATAAAGCCACCTTGTGTGTGGAAGAAGAGATTGCATGGAGATCTAGTCAAGATTGACCAAGTCCTTCAGCGTTGTTATGGAGGAGTGGTATTGATGAAGGGACAACGCAGTTTTGGAGGGAGATTCATTGCATGAAGATGGAAACCATAATGAGTGGGATCAAAGGTGAGAAGGCTCACATTGTTTATAAGGAGGAGGATGGCAGCCATATGGGGTTAGCTTATGATTATGATTTTATGATTGTATGGTCTATTTAGACATACTTCTTTCTCTAGTTGTTTAACTGAGATAAACTGTTGTTTAGCACAAGGTCTTCATGTTTAGGAATTCCTTCTCTTCCATTGAGTAGCTCTTGGAGGAGCCTTGCACCATATTGTCCACTATCTGTCTTGAGGCCAAGCTTCATCTTCCTTTGACAGCACAGATCTTGTTGAGGGTTTGACTATTTCAGAAAGCTGCATCAAGTGGAGGCTAGATCTTCATATCTAGGCCATCTCAATATTTATTTTCAGTGGAGAAGTATTCTAAACCATTGGGAGGATAGTATTGAAGGTTGTGAGCTATATTTCCATATCTTGGCTATAGTCCAACATCATTTTATCCCCTACAGCACAGAGAGATTCCAGATCTTCATTATTTATGAAGGAGCTGCTGCAAGGTGATTTAGTGCACCATCAGGAGAGTTGATTTTCTGAGTGTAGGGGATTTTCCCTTCACTTTGGAGATCTATTGGAGGAGATACTTTTATTTCTTATATCAGATCAGATCCACTTTCCATATATGAATATTTCCATAGATCTGCAAACTTTCAACTCAAATCTACGTTTTGTACATGGTGTATTGTTGAAAACCCCAAGGGGGATTGATAAAAGAGCTTGTATAGTGCTTGGATCTGCTATAGATCTAATATTTTTTCCACATACTTGCTCTAGATCTGGTTTACAACCTACTGCTATTTTAGAGGCAATAAAATAACGCTGTCATGGTATTCCAGCTTTCATTCATGGTTGCAGTCTCTATTTTTGCATGATTTTCAACTATTTATGGCATGGGAGGCGTGTTTAACGATGCAATAGTGATTTGTTTTTGAATTCCTTTCAGATCTAGTTGCTATAATATCAGATCTAAGGGATCCAAGGGTTGGTTTCTAATCCTTTAGCACACATTCCTAAAAAATGAGTTTTTCAGGCATGCCTTGCTAGCAGTCCCAATTTGAGATTGCAGCCCTGTGCCTCCAAAGTGAAGCACAAAATTGGTGGTTCAACCATTTGAGTCATGCAAAGGTGACTGCATATGTAGAATTTACTCAAAGGTTGATCAAGAAGTTTGACAATAAGAAATTAGAAGGGAAGAAGCCTTCACCACCATTTACTGCAGGAGCATTTGTTTCAGGAGGAAGGCTACTTGCACCTTTTCAAGATGATCTTGATCTCTTGATATCGAGAGTCCCATGCACCATTCTGGAGATGCATGAAGAAGAAGAGACGTGTACCAGTGTTGATGAAGCCATAGAGGAGCAGCCATCATCATCAGTAGTTGGAGAAGCCCTCTCACCAGAAGAAGGAACCCTTGTAGTAATACAAGATGTTCCCAGATTATACCAAGGTATGCACATGTTTTCATTTCCTGTTATTTCAAAGCAACATGACGAGGAATATGGGAATGTACCATTGCATGACCAAGGGTCAAAATATATTGCTGATTTGGAGCAGCAAAATTTCACTGCGCTGAGCAGCCTTGATTCATTCAAGGAAGAGACAAACAGTCATCCTAATGTATCATTGATGAGCTGCACACAACCCTTGAGGTTGGAATGTAGTTTCTTGGAGGATGGGATGAGTATTGTCTTGAACAATACATTGCAAAACTATGTGTTCAGCATTAGATCTGATTTTGAGGCAGTAGTTGCACCATCATAGAGATCAATAGCGTTGTAGTTTAGCAGCAGTGATGAGTTGGGGGCCCAAACATTGTTGGAAAATCCCAATGACCTTCCCATATGTATAAAAAAATGGGAGCAGATAGATGATGGAGGACATCTTAGGATGGATAACATCTCTCATGTTTGTGTTGGTTACTTCTTGATGAGACCTACACATCATGATGGGAGGTTTTTTCCTACCACCTATTTGGATCCTTATGGGGTCAACTTGGTCATTGATGAATGGTCTTCATTTGGAGATCTTCAGAAGATTTCATTTCAAAACCCCATGAAGTGCAAAGACAAAAATCTTATTTGGGAGGTTTGTATTCTCCATTGGAGGAATGCTACTTTTGGACATGATGATAAACACTCACCATGGGTTGGATGGGTGATGCTGATAAGCAAGAGGTTGGGAAAAAAACTTGCAGATCTATGGTACTAGACAGTAGGATGCAAGACTGCATTGGTTACTCTTGAAAGAGTTTGTTCATCATATGACACATTCTATTTCAAAGAGTATGATGGTGGATGGAACTTGGCATGGCACTTACATCATATGGAAGCAAGGAGTTTGGGTATATTGGAGTGATGTGATCTCTTTGATATCAATTATCATGTTGTTGCTCCATGATCTATATGGTGATGGTGTGGGGAGGCAACTAGAGCTATTATTTCTTTGGTTGTTATTGAAAGAGTATGGGCTGATCTTATTCCATACTTTGCATGATTTTGCAAGAGTAGGAGATGGCACTATCATGGTGCAAGGGGGCTACTCTTTAACCTTGGAGGATGAGGAGGTACTTCCAATTTGAGAGGGATCTCTCACATATATAAGCATCATGTTTGATGATGACTTTGACATGTGGGATGTCAAAGGAGGGAGCTATGAGATGACAAAAGCCTTATTTCAAAGGCCAACAACGCTGTCACTTGGGAGCTTGGATTGTTTGATGGAGTGTTCCCGGGGTCACTTCACATATGATGCATTATCGAGGAATGTAGGAGATGAGTGTGATAGAGTAATGGATGGATACATCTATTACCACGATATGATCTTCTTGACTTGGATTTTCAAGCATAAGAGGAGAGATCTACATGCAGCACTGGTGGGCTTTCTTTCCATGCATTTTGATGCATACCATTTGTTTGGTCAATTTAGTGTGTCCTAAATTGCTGCATTTAATTTGTCAATCCGGGAATCGTAAGCTGATGAAGTGCGGCGCACTATATGTGTAAGATAACCTATTTCTTAACTTTTTGTCGTTTTTGGTTTTCTAAGGTGAAATGGAAATTCTAAGATGAAAACAAGTATGGTTATGTTTGTTCAAGGAAATGATATCCCCTATAATGATTTACCAACTTGAAACTTTAGAAAGCAATTTGAAATTTACAATGACAAGACTTGAAAGGAAATGAAAATGTGCTGCTGAAATAAAAAGGTGCTGCTAATCTAATAAATCAAAACAGTGAACTAGTGAGCATAAAAACCAAACTATTCTTGCTGCTGACTAAACACAAAAGAAACTATGCTTAAGGAAATTCAAAATTGCAACAAAATAAATCTAAATCAGATTACATCAATTTATCTTCTGATCCTTCATCATTAGTCCAGCTATGATTTTCGGAAGTAATCATAAATAATTTGAGTAACTGATATCTAACTTGCAGAAAGAAAACTAATATCAAACCATACATTCATGATTCAATCCCTCACCATCAGTCCAGCTGTGGCTTTCAGAGGCAACTGAAGGTGCTATGCACAATTTAATATATCTTACATTTGCAGAAAAGAAACTAATACTAAACTACGCATTTCATAATACAATCCCTCACCATCAGTCCAGCTGTGGCTTTCAGAGGCAACTAAAGATGCTATGAGCAGCTTAATATATCTAAATTTGCAGAAAAGAAACTAATACTAAACTACACATTTCATAATACAATCCCTCACCATCAGTCCAGCTGTGGCTTTCGGAGGCAACTAAAGATGCTATGAGCAGCTTAATATATCTAAATTTAACTACTGAAACAAATAAGCAAAACTGAAATAAACAGAGCAATACTGAATTTAAACAGAAACTATGAAAAGCAAATTAGCAGCAGAACAATGTTAGTTCCATGTCATTAGTTAAAAAGCTATGAAAATGCCCGGGTTGCCTATCTATAACCTGAAACAGGAACACTGATCAGTGATTAACAATCATAAAACATGAAAGACAGAAGTGAAATGGAAACTATGGAAGTTTATAAACAGAAATGAAGAAAATGCAATATATAAACATATGAATGGATTATGGCACAATGAACTTTAAAGAAACGAAATGAGAATTTTACACTAATGCACAAAAACCTTAGCTGAGCAGGGGCCCACTACACCAGCCTTGGCAACGATCTTCAAATACGAATTCCGGTTAACAAAACAGAGTCTTCTTATATTAAAAAGCAGTCATTACAGAAAAGTGATGTTACGGCACAAGTACATCGTAATCACATTACAGAGCAGACTTAATGAAAGATAACATAGACTAACATCGACTAACTCTATATGCGTATGCAAACGCATTATATATAACAAAGAAATATAACTGTCTCCTAAAGTTCATGCTGGTGGAGAGCACGTAGACTACTACGTCCATGAATCTAGGATCATGGCCGTGTTGGAAAGTAAATCTACGAGGAGTGGATGCTTGAATTCGACTAAGGAGCCATGCACAGATGTCTATTTATCCTCAGCAACTTAAAAACGGCCGTATGAACCTTCATGTGACACGAAACAGAGTCCGGCCGACATGAAACTCTATGGTTGACTTCCATGTGGACGCCTTTGACCGCAGCTTCTTTAGATGAGTTTGCTCGAACCAATAGGACACGAACCATGTCCACATCATTCCTGACCTGCCCATGTGGCTCGTTTTCCTTGTAGACACCTGTAGCATAGAGTTTCACAAAATAGCTGCGGAAAGTTGCAGCAGCTGCGGAAAGTGGCAAGATTCCGCATTTGAATGAACAAAATCTAAATCAAATAGCAAACACAAAAATATAATTAAAAACCATGTTAGATGCTCTTTTGCACATGATATTGACAATTTGGGAGGTTTAGGTGAGTGAAAAAGGTATAGAAAAGTGTATGGAAAAGATGCAAATTTGAGACTCAACATACCCCCACTGTGAAGGTGTTGCATGTCCTCATGCAACCAAAATTTTGATAATCTTTCTTCAGTTCATGTGCCTTGACACTTCAGCCAGCACATCCAATCCTCTCCTCTTTTTCCTTGGTACTGCCAACATTCTGGGTTTCTTCATTAAGCACCTAAATTTGATATTAACAAGTGCTCTGTTCAACTTCTGGCATTTCCTTTTCAGTTTCTTATTCTTCTTCTGCCATATTTCCAAATGTAGCATGGTATTATCATGGATGATTTTGTCCAATTTGCTTTGTTCTTTCAATGTTTCATTTTCATTTTTGATGTGCCTATTTAAAAGCTCCAGCTCAAAAATTTCCTGTTTTAGTGATTGAACTAAATCATCCTGCAATGTATGAGGCTGAATGGACGAAGTACTTGGATCTGTAGCTGCCTTTTCCAAAGATTCTATGTAGTCATATACTTCCTGCTGCTTGGGGTCTATTTCAGGTGTCATTTTTATTGGGCTGTCCCCAAAATTCCGTGAAGGAGAGTTATCTTCAAAATATGGCTCAGGAGGGCTCACATCAATATCTTGCTGAGAATGAGATGGAGTATGCTCAATGTCTGATTGGGAATGAAATGAACCAGGTTCACTAACTGACTGAGATGGACTATGGTCAGCTAGGGACTGTTCAGATGTCTCCTCACCCAAATCAATGAAATGAGGACCCTTAATTTGTGTTTTCCTCAATTTCCCCTTAAGTCTGCTGCTTCTCCTCACACGTTGTGGTACACTACCCTTTTGTTTTTGTTTTCCTTTCTCTGTTTTCTTGGGCGTAGATGACTGTTTTTGAAGATAGACTAATCTTTCAGATAACACTTGATTATCTTCTTCAGAAGAAGAAGGAGTTTTATGTACAGCCTCAATAATTTTTCTCTCTTTTGGTGTTATTGGCTTCTTACCCTTGATTTCTTTCTTCTTCCTCTTTGACAGTCTCTCTTTCTTATCAGTTCTTTCAATTGCAGTAGTAGGAGTATTTTGAATTTCATCAATTGTTCTTTTTCTCCTACTTCTTCTTGCTGTACTACCTTCAGGAATTTCCGGAGTAGGAGTAATTTGGGTTTCAACATTTATTCTTTTTCTTCTACTACTTCTTGCTGTGCTACCTTCAGGAATTTCCTGAGGTTCCTCAAAAAAATTTCTAACTAGAAATTGTTCCCATGTGTCTTTCCTTTCCTTTAACTCCTTTTCAATCAGAATTTTTACAAGGCCGTGGTGATATAGATGGGGTTCTACATCTCCTAAGTGTTTCTGAACAGTCACAGCCATTTTCTTCAAGCTATTTAACAGAAAATATGGAAGATTGAGAGCTTGATTTTCTAGAAAAATCATCAATAGCCTGGTATGGTACATATACATGGACCCAAAACGGCCTTCAAATGTAATGAATTTCTGAACAACTAGCAGTAAAGTAGCCCATTCTTCTTTCAATGCATGCACAGGAATTCCTCTTTTAAAAACAGCTATGTCCATACCTTGGTTTCGTAAGATTGTTCTCCATGCTTCATCACTGATGCTTTTATTTTTAAACCAACGCTCTCCCTCCTGAAGGAGTTCCGTGGTTGTTGCTATATATGCTTCATTGACCGCAAACTTAAGGTCTCCAATCTCCGCTTCCAAGCCATCAAACGACCTTGCAAATGCTTTCGTAACTTCTTTGTGATAACCTCTGAATTTCTGGATAAAACGCAACCATTTTTCTTTCTTCAATATCTCCCTTATTTGCGGATAACCCTCCATAAACTTCGGTCCTTCCGGTTCTGCTCTTAGCAATTTACCCATTTCTCTTTTCTGCTCTTCACAAATTTGCCTGCGTGAGGGTTCAAGCAGAAGTAGAACGGTTGAATGCACAGGTACGAGCACAATGGCTGTGGGGATGTATCATAAAATGGGAATGAGCACCATAAACGGAATGGAGTGAGACTGTGGGTAGATATCCGAGAGTGAGAATGAGCACAATGAACGAAATGGAGTGAGATAGAACAGAGTGGGGTTTCGTAAATACAACAGAGACACGACAAAGAGATTAACAAAGTATAACACATTCGGCAGCGTTTTGAATTTTGGTGGCTGCGCAATAAATATGAGCACGTTTCAATCAACGGTTATGAATTTATGCGGCTGTAAGAGTCCTTGGTCAAATCAAATACGTCTCATTATCACCGGTGGAATATTGGATCATGAGTGAAAATCGGGGGTTTAATGATGAAGTTGTTTGAGAATGAATGCGAGAGGATAATATGGAGATCGTGAAAGGTTACGGAATTGTCAATATAATCATTGCACGTAATGGATAGAGCTCATGGTTCAGAATTATATAAAAATGTGTTTTTCAATGCTATTTGAAATAAATTTTATTCATACCTTTGGAATCTTTGCCTTTTCCTTGGTCTTCAACTAATTGATCTCCATTGGTGTTTTGAATGCTCCATGTCTTCATTCTCACCTGCATTTTATTTCATAATAACGTCTGACTGTACATTCTTTTTGAAAATAGAGTAGTAGCTGCGGAATCTGCTTCTGGCTGCGGAAACTGGAGTCAGCTGCGGAAACAGATGTCAGCTGCGGAAACTGACACAGCTATCACTTGGATGAATGGAAATGAACAGATGACAAATGACCAGATGGAAATGGTCATGAAAAAGATTTTTATTGATGGAATGGAATGAAATGGATAAAATGAAGTGGAATGGGGTGAAATGAAATGAAATGAAATGAAGTGGAATGAAATGAAGTGGATAGTGACAAAACTTGTGAAATGAAAGAGAGATTTTTTTTTTTTTTTTGAAAAATATAGAGTGTCAAGTATTCCTGATTTTCACCCTATATTTTCTGTATAAGACTGCCAATCAATGATTGGTTTTCAGGCTTATACCAATTTTTTTTTGTTTTTTTTTTTTTTTTAACTGAAAAGAACAAAAGCTAGGATGGTGGAGAAGAAGAATTCTTCTGTACCAGCCTGATTGCAGAACTTTCTTGAAACAATTTAACAAAATCCTCTTTTGAGAGTGGCTTATGATAAATTTTCAATCTATGGCCATTCACAATAAGAGGAGTTTGAAACTCATCAATGGTCTTGATTCTTACCGCTCCATTGCTAAAGATCTTGTCAATTTCATATGGCCCAAGCCAATGAGTCTGAAATTTTCCTTGAAAATCTTTAAACTTGGAATCAAATAACAATGCCCAATCTCCTTCTTGAAACTTCTTTTCTTTGATATACTTTTCATGCCATTTAGCTCTTTGATATTGAACTAGATCAGTTCTTAGAATTGCTTCTTGTCTGATCTCATCTAGCTCATTCAACTGCTCCATTCTATGCTTTTGGGCTTTTGATAAGTCCATCCCCAACTGAACTGCTATCTTGAAGGTCTTGACTTGGAACTCAATGGGGAGCAAGACTTCTTTCCCATAAACAAGTTCATAGGGAGAATGTCCTGTTGTATTCCTCCATGTAGTTCTGTAGGCCCACAAGGCTTCAGGAGGCCTTTCTGCCCAATCTCTTCTATGTAAATGAACAGTTTTGGTGATGATACTTTCAAGAACTTTATTTGTGGACTCCACTTGACCATTTTCTTGCGGATGGTAAGGAGTAGATCTTCTATGCTTGATCTTGTATTCTTCCATCAACTTCTCCACCAAATTAGATGTGAATTGGCTCCCCTGATCTGTCACAATTTCTCTTGGAACACCAAAGGGAGTAAAAATATCCTCATAAAGAAAATGAACAACTGAATTTTCAGTAGCAGATACTAATGCTTTGGCTTCTACTCATTTAGTAACATAATCAGCACAAACCAATATATACTTCTTTTGCTTGGATGGTGGATTAATAGGTCCAATGAAATCTAAAGCCCATTTTTCAAAGGGTTCAATGAGTACCTGTGTTTGCAGTGGCATTTCATTTGAAAGGGTAGGTTTCCCTACTCTTTGGCAGCTGTCACACCTTTTGACATATTGTTTTGCATCTTTGAAGAGCGAAGGCCAATAATATCCTAAAGAAAGGATTTTATAGGCCGTCCTTTTGTCTGCAAAGTGCCCGCCGCATGCTTCATCATGACATGCCTTAAGAATATCAGGCATTTCATCTTCCCTGACACATCTTCTGATCACAAGATCTGGCCCTGTTTTAAACAATTCGTTAGAAATCCATGAATATTTTGAACTCTCCTGAATAATCTTTCGTTTTTCTCTTGAAAATAAATGTGAAGGTAGTTTCCCTGTAACCAAATAGTTAGCAATATCTGCATACCAAGGGGTCTTAATAGTTACTGCAAACAAGTATTCATCAGGAAACTTATCTTCTACGGGAGAATCTTCTTTAGTATTCTGAATCCTAGACAAGAAATCAGCTACTGTATTCTGTTTTCCTGGTCTATCCAACACAGTAATATTGAATTCTTGCAAAAGTAAAAGCCATCTTGTCACTCTGCCATTAGTAACCGGTTTGTTCATTAAATATCTAATTGCAGAATGGTCAGTATGAATAAAAGTTTCATAGCCTGTTATGTAATGTCTAAACTTATTAATTGCATGAACAACAGCTAAAAACTCTTTTTCAGTCACAGTATAGTTCAACTCTGTGGGAGTCAAATTTTTACTGGTGTAATAAATGGCATAAGGAATTAAATCCTTTTGACCCAACACAGCTCCAAGAGCTGTATCTGAAGCATCTGTAGAAATATGGAAAGGAAGTTTCCAATTTGGTCCTCTCAAAATAGGTGCTTCAGATATTCTTGTTTTCAAAGTTTCAAAAGCTGATTGACAATCAGGATCCCATTTAAATTCACAGTCTTTTGTTAGCAATTTGAAGAGTGGAGATGCTATTTTAGTGAAGTTTTCTATAAATCTTCTATAGTAACCAGTAAATCCTAGAAAACTTCTAACATCTCTTTGACAATTTGGAATAGGCAACTTGGAGATGACTTCAACTTTTGATCTATCAACCTTAATTCCATCTCTTGAAATATGATGTCCTAAAACAATCCCTTCAGTAAACATCATAAAGCATTTTTCATGGCTTAATGAAAGGTTTGTTTCTTTACATCTTATAAGAACTTTTTTCAAATTTTCTAATGCCTCTTCAAATGAATTACCATAAACTGTAAAATCATCCATATAAACCTCTACACAATCATGGATTAGATCAGAAAAAATTCCTAGTATTGCTCTTTGGAATGTTGCAGGTGCATTACATAACCCAAAAGGAAGCACTCGGTAGGCAAAAGTTCCCCATGGACAAGTAAATGTGGTCTTATCTTGATCTTCAGGTGCTACCTGAATTTGATTATAGCCACTAAAGCCATCCAAAAATGAAAAGTACTTTTTACCTGCTAATGTATCTAATACCTGATCGATAAAAGGCAAAGGAAAGTGATCCTTCAAAGTTGCTTTGTTCAATTCCCTGTAATCAATGCATACCCTCCATTTACCATTTTTTTTAGGTACTATAACCAAAGGAGAAACCCATCGGCTATCTGAAATTGGATAAATGAAGTTTACATTGAGTAGTTTTTGGAGCTCTTCTTTTACTATCTCCCTAAGATTTGGATTCATCCTTCTTTGAGGTTGTCTGATTGGTCTACTGTTTTCCTCAATATAGATATGATGGATGCAAGTCTTAGGATCAATACCTTTCATGTCTGTATACTCCCATGCAAATGCAGTAGAATGTTTTTGCAAAATTCTGTTTAGTTCTTTTTGTTGTGACTTCTCCAAATGTTTGTTGATATTCAATGTTTTTCCTGGAAAAATCTCAATAGTAGAACTACCAAACTCTTCCATAGAGTAAAGAGACATTTGTCTTGATGATAAATATTATATGTCAGATTCCAACTGAAATTGTGTGGGGTCATATTCTGAAGATATCTCAAAATTTTCTAATGTGTTCAGAATTTGACTATCCTCAATGATTTCAGAAATGGTAAAGACAGGTTGTATAGTGTCCTCATCATCAACCCATTCATTGTCTCCTACTTCTGTGATTGCTTTTGCTGGAGGATACAAATTGAATTTCTTTTTCGAATTACCATTAGAAATGTACATATCCCCAGATCTACAACTAATGAAAGCATCAGCTGTGGCTAGCCAAGGTCTTCCTAAGATAAGTGGTTGCCCTCCTAGATTACTCTTGGGAGTCAAAATCATAAAATCTACTGGATATTCCCAAGAATCTAAGGAGACTGAAATATCTTCTAATACACCATCTTGTTTAATAATTGATCGATCTGCAAGTTGCAGTAAAGTAGGTGTAAAAAGAAGGTTAGGAAGTTTTAGCTGTTCCATAGTCTGTCTACTCATAATGTTGATAGCGGCCCCTAAGTCAATCAATGTGTTTGGAATTTCTATCCCATTTATATGTGTCTTGACAATTGGACTTCCTGGATCTACATACTTCTGCATGGTAATTTTTCCCATCATAATGTCTGCAATCTTTCCTACCAGGTGGATTCTTCTTGTGTCCTTTAGCTTCCTTCCTGGTCTTTTGAAACTCAGCTCCTTTATGGTTTTTGCTAGAATAGGAATTTCTCGAATGGCTTGTAGCAATGGAATCTTGATACAAACATTCTTCAATTCATCTAGAAAGTCATAGTTAGGCAACAAGATTTGTTTTTCCACCCCCTTGTCAATTTGTAGTCTTTCGGGAAAAGGAGGTGTAGATGAAGATGTTGGTTGCTCAACTATAGGAGTTGTGGGTGTTAACTTTTCTTTTTCTTTTTGCATGCTTGAATTTTGAAGAGATTCTTCCTCAGAACCTTTATTAACTTGAAGAGAGTCCTCCTCAGAGGTATCTTTCTCTTGAATATCTATAGAAGGTTTTTCTAAAACTCTACCAGATCTGAGTTGTACATCGTTGAGAGGAACAATCATATAGGTAGGAAATTGTTGTCCTTCTACCATATAAGTATTCTGAGGATTCTTATTATTAGGATTTGGCAATGGCTGAGCTGGAAGTTGATTTGTCTTTTGTTGGTATGGGAGCATGAGTTGAGGATTTGGATTTTTTTGAGAAGGTTGTTGTTGTGGAAATGACAATGAAAGTTGTGGATTTGGGTTTGGAAGTTGTGGAGCTTGTTGATTTTGAAAAGATGGAGGATATTGATAAAATTGAGCAAATCTCCCATAAGGATTTTTCATCCCTTGTACCCATGGCTGATATGAATTTTGATGTTGGGGCCAAGGTTGTTGCCAAGGAGTCCAATTTGGTGGGGTTTGAAGATTCATAGGGTTATTAAACCCTTGAGATTGTTGTCCCTGCCAAGGTCTCCTTGCGACAAAACAGAGAGATTCTCTTGAATTTGGATCTTCTTGAAAAACAGCTTTGAGTCCAGGGATTGAAGGACAATCCTTGATCTCATGATTTTCTGAGCAAATCATACATGTTTCTACAACTTTTGCATCAAAGGGACATTCCCTTAAAGCATGTTTCTTTCTACATTTCGGACAAAAGATGGCTAAAGCATCTGTTTCTGCTTTCTGCTTGTTTTGGATTTTAAGGGTGTCTAGTTGTTCACTAAGACTCCCTAAGATATCAGTTTTAAACTCATCAAGCATATTACCAATCTCTGCCCTACTTACTGATCCAGTTGCAGATTTGTTAGCCCTAATAAGAGAAGGATCCCTAGGCCCTTTTCCTGTTTTAGATTTTCCCCTTGAGAGATGGACACATAATTCTGTTATGTCACGAAGTGGAAGTTGAGAAATATCTCCTTTCCCCATCATGTTTAAAATATCTATCCATTCATCTCTAATGGCTTTTAATATGAGGGCTTTCAAGGTTTCATCATCTAAGTTTCTCATCTTTGCTCTTTTCAAGTTGTATTGAAATCTTTCAAGTAAGTCTTCCAAATTTTCATCTTCTTTTTGCATCATTTGAATACCTCATCCTTGTGATTGGTGGGCATACAATAGTCCAAGTATCTATCCAAAAATGTTTGTTTCATATCATTCCAAGTCCTAATAGATTGAGTGGCTAATCCCATGAACCATTTCAAAGCAGCTCCCTTCAATGTTGAAGGAAACGGTTTGAGTTTTTTAGAGTCTTCCATATAGTCATAGGTTCGGCACACGACTTCAAACTCAAACAGAAATGTTTCAGGATCCTCACTTCGCAATCCATAAAAGTTAGGGAGAACAGATGGTGAGATATTTTTCATTGTTGCATTAGTTTCCTCATCAACTATAGGGAATCCAAACAAATTGTCTCCTTCCCTATTTCTACCATTATTTCCTTCACCATTGTTGTCTCCATTGTTTCCTCCTCTTCCACCTCTACCTCTACCTCCATCTATTACTTCCGCTTCCATGATAGTTTCTTTAGAGTCCTTAAAGTCCTCTAGTTCTTCTACCAAGAGAGTCTCTTTGTTTTCTAAATGGGTTTTAGTAGGTGGTATAGGAGATTCCTCTAATTCAGCTATTCCTTGACTTCCAAAAATCTTAAGGCTAGGGGTAGATGGTGGTGAATCTGGTCTATGCCTTGAAGAAGATGGAGTTGTGAAAATCGAACTCTTGGCTTTAGCTATAAACCTTCCCCTAGAATCTCTTGCTCTATGCATGTCATTTTTATTTATTTTTTATTTTTTATTTTTTTTTAAGTTGGGCTAATAATTCTCTTTCTGATCTTCCAGGTCACACTAGGTGCAAGAAGAGAGCATAATTAAGAAATTACTGAACCAATAACTCTCTTTTATGATCCTCCAGATCACACTAGGTGCAAGAGGAGAGCATACTTCAAGAAGTTATCAAGTTTTCCCTTCTTTTAGAATTTTTTTTTTTTTGTGTGTTGTTTTTTTTTTTTAAGAAAATGGCTATCTAGTTACACTTCCCTGGCAACGGCGCCAAAATGTTTGGTCAATTTAGTGTGTCTTAAATTGCTGCATTTAATTTGTCAATCCGGGAATCGTAAGCTGATGAAGTGTGACACACTATATGTGCAAGATAACCTATTTCTTAACTTTTTGTCGCTTTTGGTTTTCTAAGGTGAAATGGAAATTCTAAGATGAAAACAAGTATGGTTATGTTTGTTCAAGGAAATTATATCCCCTATAATGATTTACCAACTTGAAACTTTAAAAAGCAATTTGAAATTTACAATGACAAGACTTGAAAGGAAATGAAAATGTGCTGCTGAAATAAAAAGGTGCTACTAATCTAATAAATCAAAACAGTGAACTAGTGAGCATGAAAACCAAACTATTCTTGCTGCTGACTAAACACAAAAGAAACTATGCTTAAGGAAATTCAAAATTGCAACAAAATAAATCTAAATCAGATTACATCAATTTATCTTCTGATCCTTCATCATTAGTCCAGCTATTATTTTCGGAAGTAATCATAAATAACTTGAGTAACTGATATCTAATATGCAGAAAGAAAACTAATATCAAACCATACATTCATGATTCAATCCCTCACCATCAGTCCAGCTGTGGCTTTCGAAGGCAACTGAAGATGTTATGCACAATTTAACATATCTTACATTTGCAGAAAAGAAACTAATACTAAACTACGCATTTCATAATACAATCCCTCACCATCAGTCCAGCTGTGGCTTTCGGAGGCAACTGAAGATGCTATGAGAAGCTTAATATATCTAAATTTGCAGAAAAGAAACTAATACTAAACTACACATTTCATAATACAATCCCTCACCATCAGTCAAGCTGTGGCTTTCGGAGGCAACTGAAGATGCTATGAGCAGCTTAATATATCTAAATTTAACTACTGAAACAAATAAGCAAAACTGAAATAAACAGAGAAATACTGAATTTAAACAGAAACTATGAAAAGCAAATTAGCAGCAGAACAATGTTAGTTCCATGTCATTAGTTAAAAAGCTATGAAAATGCCCGGGCTGCCTATCTATAACCTAAAACAAGAACACTGATCAGTGATTAACAATCATAAAACATGAAAGACAGAAGTGAAATGGAAACTATGGAAGTTTATAAACAGAAATGAAGCAAATGCAATATATAAACATATGAATGGATTATGGCACAATGAACTTTAAAGAAACGAAATGAGAATT
This sequence comes from Pinus albicaulis, assembly GCA_034641835.2. Taxonomy (NCBI): domain Eukaryota; kingdom Viridiplantae; phylum Streptophyta; class Pinopsida; order Pinales; family Pinaceae; genus Pinus; species Pinus albicaulis. The sequence continues at coordinate 1,355,980,049 of CM076578.1, read as the reverse complement.
TTACACTAATGCACAAAAACCTTAGCTGAGCAGGGGCCCTCTACACCAGCCTTGGCAACGATCTTCAAATACGAATTCCGGTTAACAAAACAGAGTCTTCTTATATTAAAAAGAAGTCATTACAGAAAAGTGATGTTACGGCACAAGTACAGCGTAATCACATTACAGAGCAGACTTAATGAAAGATAACATAGACTAACATCGACTAACTCTATATGCGTATGAAAACGCATTATATATAACAAAGAAATATAACTGTCTCCTAAAGTTCATGCTGGTGGAGAGCACGTAGACCACTACGTCCACGAATCTAGGATCATGGCCATGTTGGAAAGTAAATCTACGAGGAGTGGATGCTTGAATTCGACTAAGGATCCATGCACAGATGTCGATTTATCCTCAGCAACTTAAAAACGGCCGTATGAACCTTCATGTGACACGAAACAGAGTTCGGCCGACATGAAACTCTATGGTTGACTTCCATGTGGACGCCTTTGACCGCAGCTTCTTTAGATGAGTTTGCTCGAACCAATAGGACACGAACCATGTCCTCGTCATTCCTGACCTGCCCATGTGGCTCGTTTTCCTTATAGACACCTGTAACATAGAGTTTCACAAAATAGTTGCGGAAAGTTGCAGCAGCTGCGGAAAGTGGCAAGATTCCGCAGTTGAATGAACAAAATCTAGATCAAATAGCAAACACAAAAATATAATTAAAAACCATGTTAGATGCTCTTTTGCACATGATATTGACAATTTGGGAGGTTTAGGTGAGCGAAAAAGGTATAGAAAAGTGTATGGAAAAGATGAAGATTTGAGACTCAACACCATTCCTTAATGGAGGAGTTCACTTGGGAGGGAATCCAACAGGATGTATATCAACATATGGAGAGATGCATATCCCAGATGATGATGGAGAGGTTGGCACAACCACTTCCCTACTCATTTGAAGTAAGGGAGAACTTTCAATTGAGCCATTTCAACATAATGACCGAAGTACATGATAGGGGATGTATATTTTTGCTTTATGATTTGTACTCCTTTATCTTTATGAGAAACATATTGTACCAAGGAGTGTCTTTCCTTCTTGTATATTTTATTGGGTTGTAATTGAGGCCATTTGCAACATTGATGTTGGCCATTCTATTTGTGGTTTGTGGGGGAATGCCACATGATTTTTGGTGTGCACCATTGGCACCAAGTTTTATTTTCATGATTCCATCTTGCAGGATGATTGTGGCAACAAACAAGTGGCTAAAAGGACACTTGTTACACTTTGTTTTGAGGCAGGCAAGGGATGCCCTGTGCTGGTTCCATACATGGAAATATGTTCCACCTCCTAGTTTTCATATGGCAACTTGCTCTCATTTGTTTATGCTTCCATATATTGATGATGTTATTATGATTATGGGAAGCTCTATTGGGGGAGTGGCACAAGAGTTGAAGGTGCCCATTGGGAGTATGATTCTCCATACTTCATATGATGCATGTTTTAGGAGAAACAATGGGAAAACTATGATTTCCATACTACACCTCTTGTCTTCATGTGGGAGGAACCATTTGGAGAGCTTGAGTTCTTTGGGGAGCACTACATGGATGTTTTGTTTGGTGGGGTGACTTGGTTCATTCTTGAGGACTGCGATATTTCAGCCCAAGATCATTAGTAGCCCCATACATATCATAAGTGGAGAGAGAAGCAGTGTGGGATGGACATTCTAGTCCCACAAATTCAGTCATGCAGCCCACCTTCTTTGTAGGAGCTTAAGGTGGAGGAGATGTTTCATGAGTCACCATGTTGGGAGGTGACTCACTTTTTGTGGATGATAGCTTGGGGATGGAGGCTTCAAATGGGGATTATGATTCCCAATATATTTCTGATTCCATACGTCAAGAAGGCCTCTAGATCACTGTTGTAGCTGCTACAACACCACCCAAAATTTTGGGCATATTTAAAATTTCGGGTTCCCCCTCTGCTCGCCTAGGCGTTAAAGTCTTCTACCCACAAATCAACTTCATCCTAGCGACCTATCCCCAACCCCTCGTGAGTTGTCTCGCCATCATGATCAAATGTCGCTATTGCAATCACGCCATATGTGGGAAGGATCATCCATCGTATGCCCGAACACTCTTGTCGCAGTCGCGCCATGTGTAATGAGATTGTCATGCATACGTTTGAATGGAAACCTTTTGTGAAAGCCTTCCCACTGTAGGTTATTAAGCTTTTATTTGAATACTTCTCTCAGGCTTGTTGGTTTCATATGTTTTATCTGTCGTCGCCATTATCAAGAATAATTATGATGTCGTTATGTTCCACACAGGTCGACCCCACGGGTGACAAACTCCTCGGTCGTATCATGACATCAAGGGTAATAAAATTGGGCTCAACGATGAGACAAAAGCTGCGGAACAGGGGAGGATCAGGAGCAAGTAATCAGTACTGTTAAAGGGAGGATAGTGCGATACATGCTGATCAGAGAGAACCTTCTATGTCACTAATGCAAAGGCCTCCTTCACTAGTGCGCACCAGATGCTTAAAGCGCTCCGTTTGGAAATGTCTAGATCCTACACCATATCATCTGAATGTCGAGGGGTGCACGCAAAGGAACATATTTCTCCACTTCGATGAAGCTAGCCTGAAGTTTAGCCTGGTGAACAAAGCGAACTCAGAATATTTCTCTAGACAATGACAATCTCATTCGAGGCATCCACGCGCCGGGCAGCAGTGCGAAAACATACAGGGTAGTGTGGCAAGCCAATGACAGAGTTTCAAATATGAGAACGCTCCTTTCAAAAGAAACTTTTATGAATCCTAAGCTACATGGTGTGAAATTATTTACGGTGCAAGGAGTACAATGTGGAGCAAGGAAATGACATTAAAACCCTAGTCTCCTTGTTCTTTCATATCCATAAAGTTTGTCTATGCGGGACCACAAGAGATGGGGAACCTCAAATTGAAACTAAAAGGTTATGTTTAAATGCATACACATTTTAATAGCTAGGCACGTTGGTGCATATGCAAATAAAGTCTTTGGAACCACGAAATAGGAAGGGTAAATGTTAAAAGAGCCATCAATGTGGTTTGAGAAACACCTTTCAAAACAAACATCCTTCGTATTATGAGGTAAAGCAAATATTCAAACTAAAACAAAGCTCGTAAGCATATGGTTTCGAAAACCATAAAATTATGAAGGGCGCACATTCAATTGGAAAGGGTGATGATTGTTATGTAATAAAATCAAAGTGCAAACCCATGTCATTTACAAGTCATATAAAATGTCAAACATTCGATGGCATATACATATAATGGCCAAAGTTTAGGTTAAAGCATGGTACGGGATGTTATGACTAACCTTTGGAACGTATGGTGCATTACAAATGGGCGAAAAGGTCGAAGGCGAGTTTGCGTCCTATGGTAAATATTTGGGAGCAGAATGGTCCAACGGTGCTGCATAGATTCAAACGTGCAATATTTACGTTGCATGTAATGGTCAACTTTGAAACTCAGCGCAAGATGACATGGACACGTTGCATGCGGCACAAATGTTCGATGGTAGGTTCAACTTACGTAAAGGCTTAAGGACAAATATATATTTACAACAGTCAGCTTTAACGACTAAGGCGCAAGCGATCAGAACCATATGATAAACTCATGACAACAGGGCTCAAACAATTCTGTGGTACAGTTTCGACTTACGTTAAAACATATGGAGCATATATAATGGTCAAAGGTTATTGTTGAAACATGGAGCGGGGTGTTATAATAAACATATGGTGGCACGTTATAATGTGATGGATGATAATATACGACCATGCTTCGAGCGTTATGTTGGAGGAGCGAGATCATATCAAGTAAACGAAGGATTACAAATAAGTTTAAAAGTTCGAAGGCGTTTTCAACTTATGATATGAAGCGGACAGTTATAGTCCATGTGGACCAGGCGTAGATGATGGTCAACCTTAGTTGGAAACTCGACGCAGAACCACACAGACACGATGCATGAAGCCCAACATTCGCCATTTACGTTGCATGGAGCCAAACTTACCGTTGAAACAATATATATACATTGCGGTCAGCCTTTCAACGTGGAGCAGAGCCACCTCGCCACCTACAGCTAGAGGCCAGCATGCCGACGGTGGAGTTTCTCACTACAGTGAAACGTGGCAACGTTATGGTAATACGTTGATTGGTCAAACTGCACGAATGAAATGTTGGATGCGTTTATCCCCAAGTCTGCATGGCAACTGTCATGGACAGACCATGCGTTTCTGGTGATACAGTCCTGAAATAGAATCCGAGTGATTTTTGCTGCCTTCTGTAGCCTGGACGAAAATATTCTAGGAGAAAGTCACTCCTTAGATCCGCTGCACTGGTCACTTTTAGAAAGACGTTATCTCTGCAGATTCGCTGGGATCTGATTTTTCAATATCGCCATTACTGACCACGTCTAGCTATATCCACAGAGTTAATTTTCGATGGCGTTTTTTCTTGCACTCTGTCCCAAGGCACTAAAAACCTGATCATCACATCCCACGCGAGTCCATTCAGTGTGTTTTTCCATTTGCAGGCTCATGCCGGAATGAGCCCCTCACCATGGAAGCGGAATGTCAATAATAGAGCGTTGCACCAGAACGGGCCACGGTAAGAGAGTGAGGTCGATGCATTTGTCTGCATACAGGTTAAGGTGAAGGAGATGGTGATACGACTATAACGCAGCGCTGGACAAAGAATGAAAGCCGAGCACTCGAACTTGTAGATGATTTCCATGATAGGTGCTAAAACACACCACTCCAAATGTTGAGACGACAAAGAGGAGGTCGCAACCGTCCAGAGGTTGCAGATTCACCCCAAAGTGCGACCTCCCTCAGATGGAAAACGCCCACGCCCATCTGAACATAGAGCTGCATTCTTGAAACGCGTATTGGGCATCTTTTTATGAGTAGCTGGCTGCGATGTGGTAAAAGGTGAAATGAACCTGAAAGGCCCCCCATATAGCACGGAGAAACCCTAGCTCAACAAATAGATAATTTCAAGCTGGATGCAACAATGGAAGTTTGTCCTCTTTGCAGCAAAGCGGGTGATATTAAACACTTAGCAGCCACATTCTGATTTACTCATGATGGTGTACCTGGAGACAACCTGAGGAAGCCTCTTGCTCTGCAATACCCACTTTATCTAGGACCATACAGGGGGCCAAGTTGATCTTTAAAATCTTCTGGTTTTATGTGCCAATATACCTTTTATGCATCTACGTTGATATAGTCATAATTTCCTCAACATGCATAAAATATTTGTATGAGTAAGGCTGATTTAACAGGTCACGCGTGGCTGATTTAACAGGTCACGCGTGGCTGATTTAATTCGCATGTCTGCAGATTATATGAAAAGATACTGATCCACTCTGTTGTCTTGCAGGTAATACAAGGAAACAGAAATGCCCATCCAAATTAAGAAGACTGCGAACTCCCTCCGGAGGATGCGAAGCTGTGTTTCAAATCAACCTCAGAACCTAGTATTATGTGGATGATCAACATCACCGGCAGATCAAAGCTGCTTTCACGCATGGCGAGGGCTAAGGCTGGCCTCGGAAGAACAAGGTTACGAAAACGCTGAAAGAGAAATGCAGAAGGGAGGACCGAAGGTCGCAAGGCCGTATCTCTTTGATGTTTCGCCTTTTTGCGACCCAGCGACCTAGTTGCAAGGTCGCAAGGTCGCATCTCTTTGGTTGTTCCGTCTTTTGCGACCTTGCGACCCAACGACCTAGTCGCAAGGTTGCAAGGTCGCATCTCTTCGATTTTTCGCCTTTTGCGACCCCGCGACTCAGCGACCTAGTCGCAAGGTCGCATATTTTCGGTTTTTCCCTTTTTGCAACCCTGCGACCCAGCGACCTAGTCGCAAGGTCGCAAGGTCGCACACCTTCGGTTTGTCCACCCTTGCGACCTCGCGACTCAGCGACCTAGTCGCAAAGTCGCAAGGTCGCATTCTCTCATTTTCTTACACCTTGCGACCCCGCGACCCAGTCAAGTCGCAAGTCGCAACAGTGGCTCAGGTCGCAGGTCGCAAAAGGAATGGGTCGCAAGGAAACCCAACGGTCAAGAAGGTGAACAGTCAAGGAAGCCCAACGGGCAGTTTTGGCATTATAAATACTCCTACGGGAGCTTGTAACAGGGGCTTTTTATTTTTGGAAGACTCAAGAGCTACATTGTATTGTATTGAAAGACCATATTCTTAGGCATATGAATACGAATACTTGCTAAAACCCCTTTGTCGGATGATGTATTTTGCTGTGACAGCACTATGTGTATTTCTTGAACAGTTTCAGAACATCCTATGATTAATGAAACTGCATTTCTAATAATATCATTTGTGCATCATGTTTATCTATGCTTGTGTTAATGATGTTCAATTTTATCGCTTTCTAAATGAATGTTAATACCTTTGTCTATTAGCATTTCGTTTTATCTTTCAGAAGTAAGGGGGGATCTTGCCATTAAGAACTATTTCTTCCATGGTAAGATACCTTTGCAAGCATGACCCCAAAGACGTGTCGTTAACTGCATATCTTCGGGCGTATGTGTTTTATTCATTCTCTTGCTACGCATAGTGTTGTAGACATGTTCCATGCATCAATCATGTATTTCGTATCCTATGAATAAGTGTGTGTCCGTAGGTTTGATCAGGTTCTTTTGAGACCAAAAGGGAAGGCGTCTTAAGCGGTAGCCGGACCCACACCCCGGATGGGATCCCTACTCCAAACGGTTTAAGGTCTAATTGGGACTTTTTACCGGGGAGATCCCCTACTGTTGGCCGGACAAATTTTCCCGTCAACAGATTTGGCGCTAGAAGGAGGGCCCGAACCTCCGACCATATGTTTAACGAAAAGGGTGGGGCCAGATGAAAAGCTGAGCCCCTTAGAGCCTGCAGTTAATCTCATATCTGTAATGGCTCGTTCCCGAATCATTCTCCCGAGATGTTTGTCGGAGTTTTATGAACCTGGATACTTCATCCCCGATAAACTTATGTATCACTTGTCCCAGTTAAAATTTGATGGTGAAAATGGGGTGTCCATAACCCAACACTATTCAGATTTTTGTGACTTTGGTGAGTGTTATGAAATTGAAAATGAAGGTTTCATTTGTTTTCTTCTCTTCCTCACTCTCGAAGGTCGCGCTAAGCAATGGTGCTGCACTTTGCCGGAATCTTCCATCCATTCATTTGAACAACTCGCCAGTGAATTACAACAAATTTTCACATGTATGATTTTCATAACGTTTTACTAAAGATATATGACATCAGAATGGAACCTCATGAATCTTTAGATGAGTTCTCTATCAGATTCGTTCATTATTGTTTTGAGTTCCCTGAAAAGGATGTCGATTGGAGGTTGTTAAGAGAACAGTTCGCGTATGCGATTCTCATTTCCCTTGAACCATTTCAGTTAGCAACTCGACCTGAGCCTAGTGTTCCCTATGACAACCTGCAAGTCAATGGTTGTTTTGACCTTGAGTCTTTCACGTACCATGTCGAATCTGAACATCTCAGTGGCTCATTATCTCTTTTGGCTCATCAAACCTACCCCAAGCCCACTCAATGTCTCCCTGGACTTAGTCCTAAATCTGGTTCACATTCGGATTATGAATCTGGTTCACAGTCGGATTATGAAACTAGTTCATATTCAGACTATGAATCTGGTTCACATTCGGATTATGAATCTGGTTCATATTTAGATTATGAATCTGGTTCAGATTCAGATGATGAATCTAGTTCAGATTCGGATGACGAATCTGGTTCACATTCAGATTATGAATCTGGTTCAGATTTGGATTATGAATCTGGTTCACATACGTATTATGAATCGACTCCTACCCCGCATAAAGTTTATTCCCTTACAAGGCCTGTCAAATCATTGTGTCCTCTGAACGACAAGGATGTGCGTGTTGAAAAGCCTCGTGTGGTTAACACTTCTGCGATTCAATCTTTTCGTTCATTATTTCCTACTTTGTTTCTCGATCCTGCCACACCAGTAATTTCTTCGAGACATTCAAAATTGCCTTATATTGGTATTTGCAACAATCATAAGCACGCAGATGGTGTTTCACAATCATAGTCCCAAGTCGATGATTCTTTTAAATCTGATTTTTCTCACTTGGGATCTTTAGACAGCCCTAGGAGCGATTCCCCGTCTGAACAACTTCAAGATGTCCCCGTTATCGATCCATCCCAGTTGGTAAACCCCAGGGAGCCTAACTTGCGAGGTACAGAACTTGACCAAACCGATGGTTGCAGCGATCACTCCTTATCTGAAAACATATTCAATCATACCGCTGACGACCGTCACTCAAATCTCTTTGCTGACCATACGAAGACACCTGAATTCGATGATCCGCTTTGGGAAGATTCAAGTACCCATCAGAAAGTCGAAGCGCTTCAGCTTCTGCCAATCGTTTCTGAAATGATGATCCCCAAATACCACGCTCCTCCCAGCATAACCGCGGTAAATCCACCCTACCTTGGCGAATCTAAAGAATCTGATATATCGATCTATCAATCAGTCAGCGCGCAAACATTGGACCAAATTGATACAAAGCCCACTGACATTTTGCAACTCACCATAGTGCATGATGCAATCCATTCACCTGTTAACCTCTCCCAACCATCAAAGTTGGGAAGCACTCCGATCAAAGGTCCGGAGTTTGTTCAAGGCGGTGAAAATTCTCAGGCTCCACTTAATGTGGATTCAGATCCCCATACCCTCGACCAAACCCAGGAGCAACCCCAGACTAGGATTTTCAAAACTAGGCCTTCTACACTCGGATGCGCATGCATCTATAATTTGCCTGGCACTTGCTTATTGTTTCCATTCCATAAAGCTGATGGTCCTCAACACCATGATGAGATTGTCGGTCAGCTCGACCAAGCCTATTCGGTTGATGCACCTACAAACAGGAAACATTTTAAACCCCTCCCGTCAGACCTAGGATTGTGCATGAATGATTATGGGTCATTTAATAATGTTGAGTTTCAAGAACATATTGTTGTGTATCAAGACGAGAGTCGGATTCAGCGTGCACAATCTATTCTGGCATGTTCTTTGGTATATATCCATGATCTTCTTGCTGTTGCACATGCTCCTCAGGTAAGTTTTGTTGTTACTGCACTTTTTTGGATACTGGCTCTGATCCTGATCATTTTTTTCGTCGCAGGATGCAAATTAATGCGGTGGCTACACTAGAAAACTGATTTTACCTAACCCGACCGCAGCATTGGTTAAACTAGGGTTTAGGTGTAGGCTAGCTAGGACCTGCAATAAAATTTTTAGTTCAGGGTTAATTAGGTTCACTTGCAAAAATTTTACTTCATATTTTAAAGGTGTGTTTGTTGTTTTTATTTACAATTAATATTTTAGACATCATCGTGTTAAAAGTATTTTCCTTTCAATTCCTTTTTAGCTGCTTATTGTTGCATAAATAATCATTGCTTGTATTTGCACTTACAACTGTTTGATCGCTCTCGCACATGGCGTTGCATTGCATCTTGAGCCTTGCTTATTACGTTGCATCATACACTCTCTTTCTCACATCATTTTTTGGTCATATCGCCTGCCACTTCATGAGCCCTCATTGCAACCCTATCACCTTGCAGGCTTGTTTTGCCCCGATTGTTGAAACAGTAACCCCATTGCTTTGCGTGAGGTTGCGGTGGCTATCTCAAGAGGCAACTTTCTCTTAGGACCAATCGTCGGAGTCGCATTCTCAACAGGATGCCTATGAGTCTAAACTTATTATCTGGGGAGATACGAGCTGGTTGTCTGTGAGAGACCTGATGAGCTGAAATGGCCTATACCCGTAAGCCTAAGCCTTGTGCCCAGTATAGTCTTGGACGTTTTAATGTGTTGATCTGCGCGCTGCGCCTATTGTGGTGAATGGGATGTGAAGGTTTGGCACGAGGGCAAACCCAAATCAGGATATCTTTCAGTTTCTGTAACACAAGAAACAACCTCTCTTGCTCGTAAAATAAGTCGGGATCCCTCATCCGCCCATGAAAAATAAGTATCATGAGCACATGAAAATAAGTGCCACGAGCACATGAAAATAAGTGTTGTAAGCACATGAAACAAATAAGGGTAAAGGATTGAGAAAGGCTTCCTGCACAGAGAGGTAATGCGACGACTCCGCCGGGGTACTGACCAGGCTCGCTGGCAGCGGAGCAACGTTTGTGATTTCTTGAAGTGACTCCGTCGGGGTACTGTCCAGGCCTGCTGGCAGCGGAGCAACACCAGAAACTTACTTTAAAAATCCTGAAAATAATAAACCCAGTGCCTTGCTCTTCGCATCGTCAACAAGCTGCTGGCGTCTGTGAGCTTTCTCTTTGATGTGTTTATGATTAACGAGACTTAGTTGAGGCACAAGGAGTAGGCATACCTGTAAAGGGCCAAAGTAATACAAAGGGTACCCACGGAGCTGGTTCAATATTCCCTTGCATCATTATCCGGACTCAGACTATTGTGGTGATATTGACAGAGATGCTGGATTCTACCAGTGGTTCGCCATTTGTTGTAGCCGCTACAACACCACCCAAAATTTTGGGTATATTTAAAATTTCGGGTTCCCCCTCTGCTCGCCTAGGCGTTAAAGTCTTTCACTTAACCTGCAGTCAACGACATCCCACCGACCTATCTCTAATCCCTCATGAGTTGCCTCATCACCATGACTTGATGTTGTCGCTGCAATCACGCCATATGTGGGAGGGATCATCCGGCATACGACCGAACACTCTTATTGCAGTCGCGTCATGTGTAATGAGATTGCCATGCATACTTTTAAATGGGAAACTTTTGTATGTTAACAATTAAAGGCCCTGTCGCCGTAGGTCATTAAGCATGTGGTTTGAATACCTCTGTTACATTTGCTAGTCTCATATGTTTTATCTGTGGGCACCATTATCAAAGAATAATTATGATGTCGTAATGTTCCACACAGGTCGACCCCACGGGTGACAAACTCCTCGGTCGTATCACGACATCAAGGGTAATAAAAATGGGCTCAACGATAAGGCAAAAGCTGTGGAACAGGGGAGGATCAGGAGCAAGTAATCAGTAATGTTAAAGGGAGGATAGTGCGATACATGCTGATCAAAGAGAACCTTCTATGTCACTGATGCAAAGGCCTCCTTCACTAGTGCGCACCAGATGCTTAAAGCGCTCCATTTGGAAATGTCTAGATCCTGCACCATATCATCTGAATGTCAAGGGGTGCACGCAAAGGAACATATTTCTCCACTTCGATGAAGCTAGCCTGAAGTTTAGCCCGGTGAACAAAGCGAACTCAGAATATTTCTCTAGAAAATGACAATCTCATTCCTGTTTAGTCATCATTTTACAGAGAATATTGTGGCCAATCAAAAATGAATCTTGCAAAACTGGAGGAGGTTTATGTTAATAAGCCAACCTACGAAAACAAATCTCACTTTATGCACAGGTATTACAAAATGAGAGATACATGCACATCTTCACAACCTATTTTTAGGACTGTGCAAAGTTCTGTTTTACACATCTTTTTGCAGAGCCTATTGTGAACAACTGGAGTGGAATTTTAGGAAAATGAGAGAGTTTTTTCTCGAAAACATATTTATCTACAATAACCTCTTTCACTTTTTACATATCTATCTCGGATTGAGATATAAAAAAAGGATTTCGGGACCTTATTTTTCAGAAATTCGGGAGGAAAAAGCTCAAAGACAGTTAGTGACTTGGATGCCACCTCATCAAATAAGATTTGTTATCAAATTCGAATTGCTCTTCTTTGTCACCAGAAATTCACAAAGATAGTGCCAAGTAGATTCATTAGTTTTTAATGTCCTATGTTTGAGTTCTATTTATGTAACAAAATTGTAGATATTTGTAAGAAATCTTGATCTTTTTTCAAGATATTTTAGTTTAGAATTTGTATAAATACTTCATCATTTGAAGTAATAGAGGTTGGATTTTGTAACCAGGAGCCTCACCCTTTAGGGTGATGCAGTCCACTAAGTTCAAGTGACTATTTGCATTAATAAAAGAGCAGTTGTTTCAGGATTCATGTGCCATATCTACTGGTGAAGCTTTCCTTGTTGTATATGTGCTTTCCTTTGTTTCCATTTTATTGTTTTCTTAATTCTGAATTGTCTAACAGGATTATTACTACAGAATCTGTTGAGATCATACACTCTGCCTTTAACTGTTAGTAATCTACATTTTTTCTTCTTATATCCAGATTAGGGAATTCTTAATTTCTCCCTAGTTTCAATTGAACCTCTATTCTTATATCCAAATTAGGGAATTCTTAAATGCTCCCTAGTTTTGATTAAGTCTTCCTTCTTCTTTTATTACGTTTCATCCAAATCTAAAGGATCCAGTAGTAATGCCTAACTTGCCTTGTTTCTCTTAAGCTTGATACTTCTGAAAATTGATCACCCAAGCCTCTTTGAATCCATTTCCCAATGGTCTTCCTCTGCATTTCCAACCAAAACCAATTCAAAAACCAACTCTGTGCTTATTAACTAGCCTAATATCTATTTAAAATAAAGCTAAATCATACAGAGAGAGCCCTCTCTGAGTTTAGGAGGGCTAGATCCTAAACTCAAAAGTAGGTTTGTGGTTACCTCGGTAAATACTTTCTTTAACCTTAAGAAATTACTAAGTGATAACACAGTGCAGGAATACGCACTGTTGATCGCTCCCCAGTGCAGGAACATGTGTTCTGGCACAGGAACAATGATGGTCTTCAGTGAAAAAAAATATATTGTGGTGCAGGAATGTCCAGTGCAGGAATGCGTAGTTGGAATAAAGAAAACTTACTCTTATTTATTACAAAAAAAAAATTCAGGCATAGATGATTGCACCACTTCAAATTATGCCATTCGATGATTTTCTTTCTCTGTTGTGACTAGACATTATTTTCATCATTACTAAAGCACGAAAGAATTTTTTAAGTACAAAGGGCATTTAGTTATGAAATCTTATATTTTATAAGTATTATGTGTATCTTATATGAAATCATGATTTGATTGGGGAATGTGTGCGAAATTTGCCCATAATTCAACGTTTACCTTTAAAATCCTTGTAACCAATTAATGATGATCTGATCATACATCATACCTCACATTTATTTTGTAATGAATTACCACCATGACTACTGCCCTTTACCAATTATCATTGTTACCTGTACGTCGAACAGGTCGTATCGCATCCTTCCTAAGCCTACGATTTTTTTATGATGGAGTGTGATCGTTGGAGGGTAGCCGATATATCAACAATCAGTTAGCTCGGAAAATTTGAAAAAGTATTTTGGACAGAACTCCTAAATTCCCTGTTGTATGATCCATTTGAGTTTTGGAAAGAAAATCAAATGAATTCAAACGAGGGATGGCACATGTTTGGATTGAACCGTTGTTTGTCAAAGAAGTGGAAAGGATGGACGAGTACAGGAATAGTCTGCCTCTATTGCAGGAATTAGGATTTCTATTGTTCCTGCTCAAGTTCGATGGGTTTGATTCGGTCATAACATTATAATTCTCCCGGACCTTCGATGGAAGTAGGGTTAAGGTGGGGTTGTTAGAGTTAGCAGTAACAAAGCAATCCATTTCACAGGCTACCGGACTAGCGGCCACAGGTGAAGTAGTGGTTCAAGAAAGAGAAGCTCGAGAAGAAGTCTTGCTACATGTTCGTGGTTGATAGGAAGCAAAAGGTGGATTGGAAGAAGGGGTTGCAGCACAACACCGTGATAGAAAAGTGGAAGCATTTGTCGTATATACTACAAAAGATTCTCACTTATGAAGGTTGTTATTTGCTGACCTTCTTATACCACATTCGATTGTTATTACACTTTGAATCATGCAAGCTCATCAATTTTCCTTACTTCTTGTTAAGAAGTTTATAAAAAATGACTAAAGGTGCTCATACGAGTAAGGAAAGCCAAGTTGCATTTAAATTATATCATTACGGATTGATTTCGATTTTGGTTAGAAAGGAGTTGGAAGAAAGGGAAATGACCTGGGAAGAAGCACAGTCAAGTCATCGGGGAAGAGGAGTACAAGCAGAAAAGAGAAGTATGAAACCCTAACCCCGCAGACTTAGAGTAATACCAAAAGAAAAGAAACCCTGTCTAAAATCCAGTGCAGGTAGATGAGCAAGGACCCATCATCAAAACTCCGAACCTTTCAAAAGAAAAACTCGAAGCTCAGTAAAAAAGAAGACTGCCTCCCTGAAGGAAGGCCACATTTAGTCAACCTCTCCAATAAACTTGGATGATTCCCATCTTATTTCACCGATTGCAGACAATCTTTCGCTCCTTGCAGATGTTGTGGCTCACACAGTGGTTAGTGCAGATTAAATAGAGGAAGAAGATGTCACCCCCCTGTCAGTCTTACTTGGGAAATGAAGAAAATAAAAAATATGGAGACACCTTATGCAAGTGAAGGAATGGACCCGGTGGTGAGTCAAAAGGATGACAGAATGCAAGGTGTTGAAACCTTTTGTGATGAGGAAATGCAAGATATTGATGGCCATGGTGATATCGACCTTGATGATACCGACAATTGTTTTGAGTCAACCGCTGAGAATACTTCGACACACGAGCAATTGGATAAATAAAATCCTACTCTCTGTCTGAACCGCCAAGTCAAAGAACTTAAGAAATGCATTTATGGACTGGAAGTACTAAACTAAGCCATGAAGGAACAAGGAACAATGTTGCAACAAAGGAATACTAAACTAACGAGGGAAGTGCAAGAACAGAAGTGGCAAGTGAGAGTATGGAAATTTCGAGCATTGAAATGTTATGGGTGCCTTAGGAAAGTGGTGAAACGATTCAAAAAGGCTCGAGGCAAAAATTTGAGGACATTGAAGGTCGAGATCAGTATACAGATATATGATTGAAGAGAGGTCTCCACATTTCTTTTTTTGCAGAAGGTAAGGTTGTGTGAGGACACACAACAAAATAGGGATGGGAGGATGTTGGTTGGTAGAATTTTTCTACTTTTTAACCCCTGTCCTACTCTGAACTCACTACCTAAGCCTTTGTTTTAACATTGGAACCCATTTATTCCTGCACTCTCTTTATATTTTTCATATTAAAGGTTATATATAGACTTAATTATTAATTTAATAGATTTTATATCTTAAATTTCCTTTGCAACTAATATATTTCTTTAATAAGGTAATTTGATGAGACAATGTATTAATCTACGTGGGAGATGGATTGGTGCAGGAATGATTCTTGTACCGGCTGGTGGTTCCTGCACTTCCAGGGCAGTTGTTAATGATAAGTTAGAGTTTCCATATGTGGTCGAGACAACTCAAAAACCATGCAAATATCTCGCAAAGAGGATGAGTTCATCATTTGTTGGGCTCGGAGCATAGAGAAAGAAGCGGATATGAAGACCAGGAATTTGGTCATGTATCTTAGTTTAGCATTTTGATAACAACCGAAAGGCTTAAGTTGAATTGTTGTTGTATTTTTCGTTAAGGCCATAGGCCAGGAATATGTATTTAATGAAGTTTCTGATAGAGGATAGCTAGCGATGTTGTAGAAAATTTTGTTGTGAATTGTAATCATTTTGATATCGCCTTTTTCTAGGCTGGATCGGAGATCCATGATATACATTTTCTCTTTTTAAATTTAATACAAAGGATTGCACCAGTTATGCAATTTTGTGTTTCAATTTCATTGTGATGTGTCATTTAGTGACTGAGGTTCTAGATCTTGTTGTGAGGAAACGAGTTGGTTGGTTAGGGCGCAACCAACCCAGCTCTTTCTCCCCTTATTTCCAAGTGTGTTTAACTTAGTTTTTTTATGCAAAGTGTGAAGCAGATCATATTTAATTCTTTCATAAGTAACAAGCCTTAATCCTTTTGAAAATCATGTGTCTCGGATCCGAGGTGTGTAGGCTTGATTATGTATGATTTTTAACTTATACATTTTCCCTTTGATGCTTGTTACATTTATGTGAGAGGAGTGTAATTAATTTGCTTGCACCAGTGCATTCTCGTTTTTACAAGTCAAAGTTCCTTGGTTTATTTCTGAAATTTCTTTTCATTTCTTTCCTTCTGTAAGATTTTCGTTTATTTTCTACAAATAGTGTTTATTTTTTAGCAGAAGCATTCTTAATATTTCAAGTTCAATTAAGAATCAATTTGCATTGATAAAACTGGAATGAACATTGTCGCAATATGAAGGTTTGTGCTTGCACTTATTATTTGTGAGGAAATAATTGAACTTAATGAATCCTTAAATGAACTTTTGAGTTAAAATATTTTAAAGTGAAAATCTAATTCAGATGATAAACAATCATCTTAGGAAGAAGCCTGCTAATACATGGATCAAATGATTTCCTCATTTTCATGAAATAAGTTTCATGTTTTATGAAGATTTACTTTGGCTTTTAAAAGCATTTCTTATTTCTGAATATGAGATTTGTTGAAGAATATTTTTTCTTATGAAAGTTTAATTTTGAGTTTTGTTCGCTTTGCAATCTATTTATTTAGTTAACACACATTTTATCTTCTATAAGTGATTTGGAAACCAAGTACACGAACATCGGTTTTATGGTACAAGAACCTATTTTTTGGTATAGAAATTGATATCCTGGTACAGGAACAGAGTGCTCTAGTACATAGGTCAAAGCTCTTGTATGAAGGTCAAAATATTCAGTGCAAGTACAAAACACACTTTTGGTGCATAAACTTCATTCTAGTGCAAGAACAACGTTCCAGTACAGGAACATTGTTGCAGTGCAGGAACAAAAATTTAGTGCAGGAAGGAATATCTTTCAAGAAGACAGATATCCTGAATAACCTAATTATCGCTCTATCTCATAACTACACTGAAGATAATCTTAAATGTTTACTTCATTGATTAGGAGTGTTCACAATGAATTGAGAGTTCCTTTTATTTAAATTTCTACAAAGTACTTTCTTTTTGTATTCCAAAACCATAATTTCTTTGGTATTAATTGTCGTGTGATCATTTCTTTTGATTCTGCAAATTTTAATTAAGGAAGTATGAATAGAACTAGGAAAGGTTCATATCATTCTTGGCATTACCTATGCTACGCCTCTAATCTTACGAAGCCCCTGGGTTGACAATAAAGTGTTGAAGGAGTTTGTTGAATTCCAATTCCTACACCCAACACATGCATCGTTCAACTTCCTTAGGTCTATACATGTCATCATCTCTCCTTTTGTTTTCTTTTCCTACACCACCATAGGACTTACCCATTCTGACTCTTTGACGTGTTCAATAATCCCTATTGTTATCATCTTAACCAGTTCTAGCTTCACTTTCTCCTTGTACTTTGGTTTCAACCTATAAGGTCTCTGCTTGACTGGCTTCGCATCAGGTTTTAGGGGAATCTTCATGACTCCCAAATATCCTAATATTCCCTTCATATCTAAAAATTTAGTGGGAAACAGTTCTTGATATTCATGCAGTAATTCTGTGACTTTTCTAATTGTCTCCTCGTCCTAGTAATATCCTACTGTTGCAAACTTGGGCTCCTATTTTGATCCAATATTCACCATCTTGGTCTTCAATGGCTGTGCAATATCTAACATCTCTATCTTTGGTCCATGTACTTCGCGGTTCCCTTCTGATTATGCTATGTCGATGTTTCGAGGGTATTCTTCTTCTTTTATAGTAATATTATAGCATTCTAGTGCATACTCTATCTGCACAACCCAATTAGGTTGTTTCCATGTCAGTGTGGTTACACCCTCAAAGATATTCTCGTTTACTACCTAAAGGGTCGAATATATGCCCGGACATTCATCCTAAAAGCTAAATGTTAGAATAAAACCATCAACCATGTTTTCCCAGTTCATAGACCATGTCGCAGTTCTGTTTCTAGGTACCAATTCTTAGTAATTGTCTCCAATGTGTGAATAAATACATGTACCCATTCCTATTGTGGAATATCCTTCCATGTTGTAGTGCACAACTGGATATGCTATCTAGGGTCATTTTCACCATCATATTTCTTCTGCATTTTTGTTTCCACTTGTCAAAACCTTATCCACATTAATCTCTGACATACTTGCCAATATCCTATATTTTTCTTATGTGTGCCCCACCATCTTGCAGGGGTAGATCGAAGGGCTATATCCAAAGCTAACAATATTTCATATTCTGGTACCTGCTCTTCATAATCATTAAGAAAAGTTTCTACATTACCCAAACAATCATAATAAGGCAGGTTACATACCTCAAATGTCACACAATAAACTACTTTTGTTATTCTTGCACATCCCTTTGTGGATATTTCATGCAAAATGTTTATCCAATTCTCCAGTTCTTATTCTGAATTTGATGTGCACGTACTCTCATGATCCCAACTCAACTTGCCATCTGCAGAGGGTTAATATAATATTCTTCCTTAGCTGTCAATTGATAGATTTTATCTATCTCTGTTGCGTTGTATTCTTCTCTCACTGGCTCTATATATATTACTCCTTCTGATGGATCTAAAGGAACAATTTCCCTCATATTGCTTCCTTCAAATATAATTTGTCTCATCTTTAGATTGATAATGGCTACATTGTCAATTTCCCAATCAATTCCAAGTAAAGCAAGATAAGGATTACTGTCTTAAAAAATTTATATTACTTCAAAATCAGAAATGGTGTGAACTCCTTCAATATCTATTGTGATACCTAGTAGTCTTCCCATAAGAAAGATATTTTGTTGATTTTCCAGTCTTAACTAAATATTTGACCATTGTAGATTCAACTTACCCATTATTTCCCATGTCTACTTTGTCAAGACATTGGCATAGGAGCCCAAATATAGAATAACCTGATCCATTTCATATTCTCCTATATGTGCACTAAGTCTCATCTCTTTTCTATTTCTCTTCTATCGATTTACATTATTAACTGCACGCATCTCACTTTGCGGTGTCTCTTTTGATGCGCAAGGATTTATGAAATCCTGAAGCCATTCTACAACCTTTTGATCTCTTAACAACTTCATACAAGTCTACAGAAAATATCTCAAGTTACTTACTTGATCTATAGAATTATGTTGCAAAGCTTGATCCTGCGTCGCTGCTTGGTTCTGTGTCAGAATTAATGACATGTTGCAGTTACTAGGCCCTGGCTATGCAGTAGAAGTCGAAGCTCCAACATCCATAAAACTCTGCTTTTCTTCCATAAACACTTTCTTTTCTTTTTGAACATAAAAAAGCATGAAATTTCTCTGAATTATTTTTAACCCATGCATCCAAATTTTCAAATTCCTTCTTTCCATCTTCTTTATCACTTCTAGTCGCAGCTCCACTTCTATTGACAATATTAACACAAGGTTCATCGATCCTTCTTTCAACCTTCATCATTTGGATGTTCTATGTGGGTTGTTGGTTCCTTTTCTCTTTCATTTTTTCTATAAGTACATGATCGTCTTCAATTACATGATCAAAGGATTTGCAGTACCTACATGTCAAAGTAGGATTCTGGAAATCTCTTGCAAAATGACATGCTTGGCCATAGCTATAGCAAATGATTTGTCATCGTCCTTGACCAACTCCAACTCCTCGACCTCTTCCTCGATAAACTTCTCTACCACCACGCTATCCACTAGCCTCCTTTCATTATGTAAGTATCATCACTATGCTCCCTCATTAGATCATAACTCTGACAATTATTCTCATATGTCCAATTGACTTACAAAATTTGAAAAACAAGTTCCTTGGGGTCTGCACATATTTCTGCAACAATTAACATTCTTCACAGCGATGTTGGCCTCTTATCTTGCATATATTTCACTACGGGTTGGATCTTGTATTCAAAGGATTAGATGCTCCACTAGCCATGTATTCCCAGAAAACATGACACTGTTCCTTAGAATGGTCCTCTGATTTTTTCTTTGTACACCACACTTCTTCTCTAACTTCTTTACCCTTCTTAATATACTACAATTTCAAGGTCAGGTTGTCCAGCTGACAATGAATATACAACATACCTACATTATTGTCTCCTATAGGCGAAGCTTCCAACGTCATCGCAATTTCCAGAGCTTCGGCTTGAGTTGCTATCTTTTGTTGCGTTAATGGCAACCTAATATGTGGTAGCAGCACAACTATAAACCATTCTTTATGATGCTCTGGGGGTATGTTGAAGCTCACTTGATCCAATAACACCTTAAACCTTTGATCAAGCTCCCAAACAGACTTATTAACTTTCTGTTTGATCTCCTTTAACTCAGTAATGCACTGTGACTTTGACTTCGACTTCTTGAACTCTTGGATCAATTCTCTCTTAATATCTCCAAAGGTACCATTGTGAGTGATCTAATACTTCATATAGCATGCTAGTTCTCTCTCTCGCAACATTGTAACGAGTTGCGCCTTCCTTATATCTTCGTCATTGATATACTTTGTTGTCCATACAGCTTCGGATAAAAACCAAAATTGCTTTGGATCCTCTGATCCAGGTCCTTTGAAAATAGGTAGCTTAATATCATCAACCATACCTCTTTTTGGGGTGTAAAGGGGAGGGGGATGGGGGGTAGGAGGGGTAGGGGGAGCAGGGAACCACCAGCACCCTGACTACTACTGGATTATGGCTTCGGCGAATTCTTAGGCTAGAAAGGAGTATACTGCAAAGTTTCTTGGGAGTTCCCTGGGTAGTTTTCTTCTTTTTCACCTTTAGATTCACTCAGTAGAGGACTATAATCAGTCTCTAGGAAGGTCTTCAGGTCTGCCTCGTGATATCCATTTTTGGTATTTAATCTATACCTTTTTCCACTTCGTGTCGTACCAAATTCTTGCTCATATTTCCTTCGTCCTCCAAACATAAGTAAACTAGCAATATGATTGCATCCGTAAAACTCCCTTTTCACACAAAAGCATATTAATCCATAGTTTCAAATATTTCAAGTACAGTTGAGTCTACTACGAATTCAGTAATGAATCCACCCAGGATGTTAACAATCAAGAAATAAAAATCCATTCAAATTTTATTATTAGTGCTCTTGATTCACTTTATTAATTCAGGAGTCCATGCTGTAGGTTCATCATTCGTAAAGCAGTCCTTTCTTTCAGTCAACCTCTACACCCACTCGTATAATTCACCAGGAAATGATCTGAAGAAAATTTTGTACTACACTGTGAAAATATACCTCTGTAACCAAGCTTCAGATGTAAACTGAGGGTTTATGTTCTCTTGATCTGCAAATTCTCACTCCTTTTGTACTATCCAATCTTTAATTTCTTTCTTTGACGGATGCCACATCCACATATCCTAGTCCCAGAAACGGAACCATTTGTTGGCTCGTTTGGGCTTGACCCAGGTTCAATATATGTTTATCACCAAAAAAACCCCTGATCATTGGCCCTTTCGGCAACAGGACCCCACCTTGTATATACAACTTATTGGCTCTCTCATGTATATGGTTGACACAAGGTTGAACATTTGCTTTGCAGTCAACACTCCTAGTTAGTTCATGGTGGATCCAAAGAGGGTGCATTGGAAAACAATGAAGCATGTGTTGCAATATATATGGGGTACAATTGAGCATGGGTTAAGGTATACTCAGGGTGATGGTGTCAGTGTTATGGGATATACTGATGCAGACTAGGCAGGTAATGCAGTGGATAGGAAAATCACTTTAGGGTGTTGCTTCAACATTAGATCAGGGGTTGTCTCTTGGTACAACAGGAAGTAGAATTTGGCTGCAGTAAGCTCTATAGAAGTAGAGTAAATGGCAGTGAGAATGAATACATGTGAGGCCATATGGCTTCAGAAGTTTCTAGTGGCACTATTTGGTCAAAGGATGGATTTGACCAATATCTACTTTGATAATTAGAGTTGCATCTAGCTATATGAGAATCTAGTGTTTCGTGATAGTTAAGGCACATCGACATCAAATACCATTTCATCAGGGATTGTGTACTTTTTGGTTCCAATTGACGATGTCAATTAGAGTTTAATTTAATGTCAACCCGAGAAGGTAAACTTAGAAGTGCTTATCTAAAATATATAGATCTAGAAAGATTCCTAATTTGTCCAAGATCTTAAAGTCCCCTTACAAGAACATATTCATTAAGATCTCTTTCAATAACTAATCAAACCTAGATCTAACAATTGTTTGAGGTCTATAGCTCTCTTACAAGAACATATTCTACAAGATCTCTTCCAACATTAGAACATCTAATAAGAACTTAAAAGCTGAAATGAAATAAACCTAGATCTAATAATTGTATGAGGTCTTACAGTTCTCTTACAAGAACACTTTCAAATAAGACTCTTCCAATATTAGAACATTTAACAAAACTAAAATGAAACAAACCTAAATCTAATAATTGTATGAGATCTTATGGTTCTCTTACAAAAACACTTTCAAATAAGATCCTTCCAATATTAGATCATTTAACAAAGCTTAAAAACTGAAATAAAACAAAAACATAAATAAATTATACCTAAATTAAGCAAATAAGCAGCAAGTGAGGCCATGGGGGCCCTCCATAACTCCATAAGCACACCACTTTAGTGGAGACTCAGATGTAGAGGCAAAATCGAAGTATGAATCCTTTATTTGAAAATCTCCATTACAAACCAACTCTAAGCTTCTAAGATTACATACTCCAAAATTCTAAGATTACAAAACTTCAAGATTACAATATTACAAAAACTTCAACATTACAAATGGAGGAGATTGCACTCCTATTTATACAATGGGATGAGTAACAAACTCATAATGATCATCCACTAATCTCTCTTTTAGTCCCATACATCTCTCAACCATCTAGACACATAACCCCTTTTGTCCTTGATCTTCTCCATGAGATCATAATCTTCTCCATGAGGTTTATCTTCTCAAATTCGAATTTGATCCTTCAAGGCCTCATAAAGGTGTCTTGGAAGCTTCCTTGGCACCTACACATGTCACAAAAACAACCCACTTTCCATATATAATGTAAAATATATTATTTTCTAATATTTAATCAATAATTTCTCTCAAAAATGATTAAAAATAAACAATATTTGGAAAATATAAATTAGACCCATTAATGGTGAATAATAGGGAAAATGAAGTGACATGGTGGTGAATAATGGGTGATAAAATGGAAGCATAGGTGAAAAATGTATGGTAATGAGTGACATTTTGAAACCCAAACATGTACAACATGGATCAGTTCAACTATAGTATGTGCTTATAGATCAACAAGTGGAAAACACTTTGATGAAGGCCTTGAATAAAGGAATGCTTGTTTTCTTCAGGGATAAGTTGGCTATTGTGGAGGACACCTTCCTCGCTAAGAGGGAGAATTATAATATTGTAGCTCACACAAGTGTTATAGTCTTGAGAGGTAGAATTGAGGCTATAAACACGAAAGAATTAATTATCTCCAAACCCATGTAATTTTTCCTAAGGGAAATATCTTAGTTATGCCAATTAGTGGTTTTTTTTAAATAACTTCCTAACTCTAACTTAGGGAAAGTGGATAATTTATTGACAATGGTTGGGATATGATAAATTTACCTCTAAAAGCCTGTAGAAAGTGTCTAAGATGATCGTAGCCATCGATTAGATCAAGCGAAATTATAATCATGGCCATTCATTTGTGAATGAACAATTATAAATGTAGATCAATGGGAAACTTTGAAGACACATTGAGTGGAGGATTTTGAAAGACACCAAGAGGGTTCCAATAACAGTGATTGGGAAGAAATTGTTGGAGTTTATTCTTCGCATATATTTCCAGTTTCTTGGTATCATAAGGAGAGAAATTTATTTATAGAGAAGGAGGTTGAATTTTCTAGTTTGAGTTTGCTAGAGGCTACCAATGTGAGTTCCAGAGGAGGTGCAAATTGCTGGAAAGGGTAGAGTTAATTTGCAGTGGGAGATAATGAAGTTTCCTGGATTGATTCGTTTATAAGTGGAGATAAAAATATTTTCAGATCTTTGCTAGTGTCAAGCAACCAGTTGTAATTTCTCAATAAATAAAAAAATGAAGATATTAATAAAAAGCACACCGATATGAAAATTGGTTTTCCCCACATCGAGGTTTTTCTAGGGACGTTTTTGTCCAAATATTCTGGTGTAAATTGTGTGATTGGTTTCTTACATATTTCCTGTATTTTTATTTTTTTGTGACTGGTGTTGTTCATGTTATTATTTGTTACTTCCCTGGAGAATAATTAAGTTGCAATTGTTATTCGAGATTTACGATTGCGGAAAAAAGTATCTCCCCTAGGTCTGGTGGCTCACCTAGAACAATAGAGAGACAAGGAACCCAATGTTTTCCTTAAAGTAAATATATGACGAGATGAAGCCTACCCAGAATTTGTCGCATGCTTCACTCCTTTAGCTTGAATGCTCCAATCTTAGCTATGATTTCCCAAATTAGAACTTTCACAGTAAGACAATACAAGCCAAGAAACTACGAGATCTATGCAATATCATCTAAGCACTTTATTCAATATATCAACATGGTATTGAAATACATGAAACAACAACATTTTACATAGGAAAACAGAGAACCCTTTGCATTAATGAAAATGGAGTGAGTTACAACCATAAATAGATGTTGATCTTGTAGAAGAGCTCCTCTAGGATAAATTTTCCTTTCCTTGTCAGAAAGTGCACCTCCAATCACCCTAAATGCATGAAATGATGTCTCTCACAACAACTACATAAGGGTATAACCACTCTCCAAAATCCAACATATTGCATATGGAAGGTTGTAAATATATAAAGGAGTAGGGTAAGTTGGGAGTTCTTATCCTTTTACCAATATAGGGATTGAGATCCACCTTTGATGGGAGGATGACATCTAAGGATAACGGATGAAAACTAGAAGGAAGGATAGGATAGGATCTGAATGTTTTATCTGAGGTAAATGGTTACAACAGATCCTAGAAGCTTCTAGAAATGGAGGCTTTGGGATTCTCGCTCTCTAAATTTCTAGAACCAACACAGGTGCAAAGGGGAGAAACTTGTAGGTGATCAACACAGGCTTCAATGGAGCAACCTGTAGGTGGATTTCATCCAACAAGAGGCCAGGGAGCATTGGTCCTAAAACTAGCTTAGATGATGTATTTTCAGGCAGAAACTCTAGGGAATGAAAGAGGCATGCTTAGGGCTTTGTGCAATGATGATGACAAGGGGGGAAACGATGTTGTTTGATCCCAATATGATGCTTATTGACCATATGTGACAAAATGGCCTATAACATATTTCCCCCTAAAGCACAAAGTCAGAAATGATGACTGATGACTGAAGCACTTTACCTTATGACAAGTTGGGATCAAGAGAAACCAACGAGATTCATATGTTACAATACATTTATATCATGACATCTTTGTTGAGGGAGGCATACCCATACTCAACACATAAGCTAACATCACATGTACAATGATAAAATTACGCATCCACAAATGACAACTGGTGGACCCATGACTGGATGACTGTCTGTGTGGTCATGGCCATCATACATCGTGATCTCTGCATAACTCCTAAAATCACAACCTGGATGGATGAAACTAGATATGGGGTCTTCTATCTCGTTCACACGACCAAACCAACATATGAGTCTACCCATGTGAATCAATGACCTGAATTCGAACATGGTAGATACCATATGATTACCGCCCGATGATGCAATATGTTAACTAACGCAAGAGAAACCACTGATGATGTTAATGGATCTCAAGGTACTACAATACAATCTCTATGACGTGAAGAGATGATTTGATGTCAAACACCACACAAATTCTTTCGGTCGAAGGCCAATGATGTAAACTTATCGCCAAGAGTGAGGAAACTTGCTATTGATGTATGCGAACCAAGGTACCAAAGGGTTGTTTCTAAGTCAAATTCCTGGATAATGTGTTGATGTCGACAAGAAGCGACCCGTCGCAAGAGAGCCTTGATGTATCCCCCATCAACGAAACTAAACAGGTATCATGATTGAGACATAATGATACTAATACATAACTGGATTAAGAAACGAAAACATGGAATGAAGGATTAAGAGTATTGTAATGGATATCAACTGAATGAATTCTCTTGAACGCACTAACGACACTAAATGGAGTTGGTAGCATTGACCCAAAACCGAAATGGAGGCTTTGAAAAGGTATGTTGAACCGAAGGATAATCATATTACCCAATCCAACAACCATAGAGATGAAGTGGAAGAGTGTCGTGTTCAGGAGCGACTTGCTACCATCAGAAAATGGAGTACCGTGTTTTCCCAATTTCCCCACATACTAGTTAGCACCTCTTTATTTTTTTAACAAGATTGAGGAGGATAACATATGCTTGATCTATAAGTTCACCCTTCAGATGAATCCCTCCGAGTATATTTAAGGAACACTGAGAAGGAGTGATTCGGCCTTGTCACATTCGAAAAGTCCATCGTTGTTTGATGTTTTAACGATTCCAGTGAATGTAAAACTGAACATATTTTTCATGTTTAGGGAGTCTGAAAAAGAGGCGAAAAAGAAAATGCCAGATGTCCCTTTTCATAGATAATTTCTCAAGTCTGAAAAGGTAGAAAACAAAACTCAAGAGAACCTCTTAGCCATGTTCAACTAAGGTATTCCTTTTTCGTAAATAGTTCATCTCAGTTTGGAAAAGGGTTAAACTTATACTGAGTAGACGTATTTTAAATTACTTTTACGAGTTTGAAAGGACAAGTTCTCAACAATATTTTCATATTTTGGGAGTCTGGAAAGAGTTGAAAGAGGAATCCTCCTTGAGGAACGAGTGGTATAAAGGGTAG
The DNA here is from genome assembly GCA_034641835.2 of Pinus albicaulis. Taxonomy (NCBI): domain Eukaryota; kingdom Viridiplantae; phylum Streptophyta; class Pinopsida; order Pinales; family Pinaceae; genus Pinus; species Pinus albicaulis. The sequence continues at coordinate 1,355,953,291 of CM076578.1, read as the reverse complement.
CAACTAGTTCAAGTCATGGTGGAAATGCTCAAAACATGTGGAGGTTAAGAGGTTGGCTAATAATACCACTCATCACGGCAATTCCTCGAGAAAGGGTAAAACCAATTCAAAGCATATGATCGACCAAGCATACGGTGATAATGGAATGAGAAAACCAAGGCTCATATAACAAAACTAGGTTGAAAAAAATGGCAATCACAAGAGATCGGATGAGAATGGTTTCATTTTTACACAAGCTTAAAACATGGGAAACTATGCTTTAAATTGATTTCATTTTTACACAAGATTGAAACATGGGAAACTCTGATTGAAGTAAGTTTGCATGCCCCCAACATAATGACTCAATTCGAGGTACATGCCCCCCAAACTTCGTTTCATTCACTTAAGTAGACTACTCATTACTAACAGTTGGATGGAACGAAGGTTCATTTACGATATCAAGTGAAAGACTCGACTAGGAATTTACGAGATATAATCAAAGACTCGAATTGGAAGTGGATTTGTTTCATTTTTTAATGAGATCAACACATGAAAATAACCATGCTCAATATTTTTTCATCTTTATGCAAGCTTGAAATGCAGAGGATGTTGAAGAATGTAAGTAGGTTCGGTCTTCATTTTTATTGTATATATATTAAAGCATGGGTTTCATGCTTGAGTTATATTTAGATTAAGGTTCGAATTGTGGACTTCTAGGTTAGTTGTTAAATATTTAAGTTAATCCTACTTGGGATTTTAAATAATGTAATATTAGGTTGGTCAAAAGGCTCATTCGTTAAGTCATCTCCTTCAAAAGTCATCATCCTCGATCTTCAACGAAAATATTTTTCATTAGCAGCCTTCAAATTGGCCTCAGAATACCTACAAGACTACATACACAAGTCGGCCTCAAAACTATCTTCAAGTCAGCTCAAATACAAGACACTACTCTTCACAGACAGGTCGGCTTATTTTCATGGAGAAACAACTATAAATACAAGGTTATAGTTTCGAATTTCAAAGAAAAGAATTCGGACTTATCTATAATTTTCGAATGTTAATACAGGTCACAATTCAGATGAAAATTTCAGAAGTATAGTTCATAATTCTCTGAGATTTCCAGATCATTGTCCACAATTGCAGTGGTATAATAATGCTCAGTGACATGATGATGTTCAATAATCTTAGTTTTATTATGGTACTCAGTGTTTCAATGAAGTAATATATGTCTATATACTCGGTGCCATTCTTTATGTTGTCAGGTGAAATTTCTCTTGATGTTCGTTATGTTGCTCGATGACACTTCTTATGGTGATTAGTGATGTTTTTTGATAACATCTCACTTGGTGATCAGTGATGATGCTCGGTGACACTCCTTGTAGTAATTAGTGATGCTGCTCAATTATATTTCTCATGATGATCAGTGATGTTGCTTGTACTATGATGGTACTTAGTACTTTTTCCTTATGATGATTGGTGTTATGTTGTTATCTCAACTTCGGTCAAGACAAAGACAATGAAGTTTGGGTGCAAGAAAGGGAGATCTCGGTGTCATGGAGATATTGGTGCTAACACAGTGAAGGGATGACTTGATGGAAGAAGCCTATAGTCTAAGGGTCTTGGTCGTCTCATCTTGAACCTATTGAAGAAATAATTTTGACTGTATTTTCCCCAAAGAGTGGGATTTTTCCCCGGCAGCGTGCCTACATGTTGTGTCATTTTCTATTTTCTTGGAATTAGTCTGGATGATAAAAGATAAAAGACAAGAACACATGATAATAATCATAAGATAATGTCATGGTAAGAGAAACTAATTAACTTTAATTTCTCTAACATGGTATCAGAGTGAAGGTCACGATCAAAGGCAGTGAACAAGTTCTTGAATAAGTATGAGGACCTCACACTAACATCAGTTACAGAATCTTGGATAAGATTTTAGAAGACAAGTGTGCAAGATTACAGTGATCTCGGATAAGGGTATAGAGATGATCCTTTTGTCATAGAAGATAAGCCACAATGCTACACAGTTTGGTGCCTAAATGCTACATAGTCTTAGGATATAATTCAGTGTCACCACAGTTCGATGTCTAAAAGAAATCCAAGCAGTCTACTATAGTAAATCTTGGGTACCATTATAATATTGTTTTGATAATAATGCAGTATATACTGCTCAGTGATATTAGAATGAACAAGCCTCAGTCAAACTACAAAATAAATAGCCATAGTGGAGACTCTCGTTGATAATCCACGACGAGAAGTGATTGAAGCATTCAATGAAATCTCAAAGCCATTAAATGAGTAGGTCGTGCTGAAAAGAGTGTAGGTGTCACTACAATATGAAGGGATCACTACATTGAGAAGGAACAAAGTATGGTACAACTGCATATGAAATTATATTCAAGCACAAGAAACAGGCCCAAGAAATTCAAGCAAATACTGGTAATTTACCAATGCAAAGACATGAAAACTCAAGGTACGTATGCCCATATATTTTTCAATAATATAATACTGAATGGCTCATATAATTCTTGTTGATATCTAGTCTAGGAAATAGAAGTATACTCTCTAGATAACATATTAAAACATCAATCCTCTCCCTCTAGGATCTACAAGTAATCTAGGCTTCCATGCAAAAGTTCTTGATTCCATCCTCCATGGTTATGTAGGAGATCTAACTTGAAAAATGAATTCATGTTCTTTGCATCATCGTTTTTCTTGAACGTATGTATTGGAGACCATGACTTACTTTTTTAGGAAAGTACTCACTAAAATATCAAGGAGTATGAATGAAGGCATCACAGGTAGGTTTGTCAAGAAACAATGGTATGTCTTAAATTACAAATCTTTGTTAATTCTCTTTGGTAAATCCTTTTCTACACTACTAACACCTGTTGTGACTAGCTCTCTTGAATCTTAAAATATTATTGTCTGGGGTGATTCATCATTTGATGAATCTACGCACATTATACATATCTAATTGTTTGCATAAAAAGAACCCTAAAAGGTTCTCTGGAAAACCCTAGTGTGCGGGTATATTGATGATGTGTGAAACGATAAACATATTTAGGGCTATTTATGAAGAAATTGCTATTCTGATTAATATATTGATAATGTTGTGTTTGGGATTTTGATATGATCATGAAAGCTCTAAACTTTCTAGAGTTGAAATGATGTTGTTCGAAATCTCAAACTTTTGAAGTTTGATATAATAAGGGTTTTCTTTGACAATGAACTGAAACCCTAGGTTTTGGTTAGGTCTACAAGCAAAATCCTATTATGGAAAAGTCCTAGGAGTGAAACCCTAGCTATATGTTATTTTTATTGTATCCCTAGCCTAATCTAGATCAAAATATATGTCCAATGTGTTAGTGTTGACTAACATATGGCGTGCTTATAATGGTGATCTCCTAGATATGTGTATTGACCTATTTTCTTGTGGTCCTAAGAATCTAGGTTTGGAAACAAACCTTTGTCAAAGTTGTAAAGATCTAGGATGATGATTTAAAATTTTTAGGGTTTATAACTAAATCCTAGTAATGAGTAAATTCTCTTGTATGAATCTATATAATGTGTGCTGAAAATTTATATATGGAAAATCTAGGGTCTGCATCAAACCCCAGTAGAAGCTCTTCATGTTATGTTTTGATAATTGATTTGAAATCTAGAATTTGCAACTAACTCTAGTGAAAGTTGAACATGATAATATTTGAGTTGTGATTAATCTTCATTGACTCTTTTATGAAATATAAGATTTGTATGAATCCCTAGTGGAAAGTCTAACATGTGAATTTTTAAGGTTGTTAGATATCTTGTAGATCTATATTGGTTCTAGTGTTTGCTATATGTTGTAGCAAGGTATTTTATACCTTTGAAAGAAACATTGAAACCCTATATAGAATGAAATACATTATGAAGTAGTCTAAGGTTTATGATAAAATTCACTAGAAAAAAGTTAAAGAATATATGTCTCTTGTTTGGGTATCTGATATGTATAAAATACTTCTGTAATTCTGATATGGCTAACGTCATGCTTTTATAGATCTGGTCGTACTTGTTGTCTAAAGTTGTGAAGGTACATCATAAAGATGAGAAACTGATAAGTATAAAAGGATGGAAGCCATGAAATATTCTCCAACAGAAGAAGTCAATCTCCTTACATCAAGAGGGAGCCTAGATAGAATAATTCTCCCTAGTTAAGAGGGAGGGCATAACAAAATTTATTGTTGGAGAATATATATTTTAAAAGGATATGTTGCCACTTGTAAAGTAGGAAGAGGAATCTTCTCTTCAAAGGATTCTATTGATAATCCTACTTATATTGGTTGAAGGGCAGCATCAAAACCCCGAAGTTTGTTTTGATTATGCATTTGAAATTATTGATGATTGGGGTTTGTGTTTGCACATGTGAATATGTAGAAGGATTTGATAGCATGCTAACTACTAATTAGTTTGATTGGGAGAGATTGGTTATCCTTGATCTGCTAGATCAAGGTGTGTTGAGGCTTTGTAAGTGAAGCATTGCCTAGAAATGTTCTTGATCTGTTGTATTGAGATGAGTTGAGGCTTTGTGAGTGAAGCATTGCCTGGAAATGTTCTTGATCTGTTGGATCAAGCTGTGTTGAGGCTTTGTGAGTGAAGCATTTCCTGGAAATACATCGGGCCGACACTTTGTATTGATGTTTGGTTAGGAGGGTGGCATCGGGTGGATGTGCACCTAGTTCCCTAGGTTGATGGTTAGTAAGTAGTCCTGATGGTACCAATAGAGGCTGGAAGCTTTAGTCCATCTTAGTCCCACTCAGATAGATTTCCCTGGTGAGGAATCTAGTTTGTGGCACTGCAGTGCCTAAAATGTAAAGAGACCAAATGGATAGATTGCCCTGGTCAGGAATCTAGTCCATGGAATTGTGGTGCCCAAGATTCTTCATAGATAAAGCGATATCTTCCATGTACTTATTTTATATATGAATACATCCCTAGTTAAGAGGGAGTGTTGAAGAATGTAACTAGATTCATTCTTTATTATTATTTTAATTATCAAAATAATTTATTATTAAATGAATTAGTAAAGCATGGGTTTCGTGCTTGGGTCATATTTAGATTAAGGTCACAATTATGGACTTTTAGGTTAGTTGTTACAGATTTAAATTGACCCTACTTGGGATTTTAAATCATATAATATTAGGTTGGTCAAAAGGCTCCTCCATTAAGTCATCTCCTTCAAAGGTCATCATCCTCGGTCTTTAACGAAAATATTCTTCATTAGAAGCCTCCAAGTTGGTCTCAAAATACCTACAAGACTATATACGCAAGTCGGCCTCAAAACCATCTTCAATTCGGCTCAAATCCAAGATGCTACTCTTCACTGATAGGTCGGCATTTTTCATGGAGAAATAACTATAAATACAAGGTTATAGTTTCGCATTTCAGAGACATGAATTCAGACTTCTATGTAATTTTCAGATGGGTTAATACAGGTCATAGTTCAGATAAAAATCTCAAAAGTATAGTTCAAAATTCTCAGAGATTTTTGGTTCACTGTCTACAATTGCACTGGTATAATAATGCTCAGTGACATGATGATGTTCCATAATATCAATTCTATGATGGTACTCGGTGTTGCAATGAAGTAATCTCTTTCTCTATACTCGGTGCCATTCTTGATGTTGTTCGGTGAAATTTCTCTTGATGTTCGTGATGCTGCTCGGTGACACTTCTTATGGTGATCAGTGATGTTATTTGATGACATCTCTCTTGGTGATCAGTGATGCTACTCAATGAAACTCCTTATAGTAATCAATGATGCTACTCATTGATATTTCTCATGATGATCACTGATGTTGCTCGTACTATGATGATGCTCAGTACTATGTCATTATGTTTCTATCTCAACTTCAGTCAAGATAAAGAGGATGAAGTTTGGGTGCAAGCACAGGAGATCTCGGTGTCATGGAGATCTTGGTGCTAACATAGTGAAGGGATCACTCAATGGAGGAAACCTATAGTCTAAGGGTATTGGTAGTTTCATCTTGAACCTATTGAAGAAAGAATTTTGACTGGGTTTTCCCCAAAGAGTGGGGTTTTTCCGTGGCAGCGTGCCTACTTCTTATGTCCTTTTCTATTTGCTTGGAATTAGTCTTGATGATAAAAGATAAAACACAAGAACACATCACAATAATCACAAGATAATGTCATGATAAGAGAAACTAATAAATTTCCATTTCTCTAACTGAGGAAGCTATGCTCATAGGAACCTATTTCATTTTTTAACGAGGTTGACATAGTAAAAGAAATATCCTCATGGGACCTTGTTTCATTTTTTAATGAGCTTGACTCAAGAAAAAAAATTGTGCTCCAGGACCTTGATCATGACCTATAGAAGTCCATGGCTTCCAAGAGGCTCTCATTATATGGGAGGACAACACTCTGAAAGGTATGAAAGGATCCAATGGAAATATCCGACTCCAATGTGCCTAGTAAATGATGCACTACATCGCCTACTAGATCATCAACAGATGCAGACATGGAACATGTTGCCACATAATTAACGTGTGGCGGGGGAGATACCACTTGCATATAAGGACCATTTAGCGATGTTGGTTGATTGGGAGACAAATAAGGATCAATGAATGAAAGTTGATCAATGGTCATGATTCTTCCTTCATGCGGGAAACATCACATGAAAGAGTGAAGAGATAAGAGCTCCCATGAGATAAAAATAGGCACGCCCAAGAAGTAAATTAAAATCCAAAGGGCCTTGGACTACCATCACATAGATATAGACAATCTTTCCTCCCAAAGTAATAGAAAACTTAGGAAGGATCCCTAATGATTAATTAGTTCCTTTGTCAAAAGGCAACATATTTTGGGTAACGAGCACAAGTTGCAGAGAACCGAAAGCTTTCCTAAGAGTTGAGGACAAAATACTAACATATGCGCCTTCATCTATAATTGTGCCAGGTACGGTTATATTATAAGTTTGTACTATGACCTAGAAGGCACGTAAGGAGGAAGACGATATCCTGCTTGTTGACTCCAATCAAAGGAAGTGACCATACTACGTGGAGGGGGTGTCATGGGAATGAGAGAACTGCCCCCTTGTGTAATGGGAACGGGAGAACTACTCCCTTGTGTCGCGATAACGAGAGGATTTCCCCCTAGTTCATTGAAATATGAAGAAATAAGAAGAACCTGAGGGGTATGTACTTCAATCTCTTCGAGAAAGGTATGATCAAATGAAGGTGGAATCGAGTCAACCATTTTTTCAACCAATGTTTGGTCGGGAATAGACTCATGGGATTCACATCTAGATAGAGTGGGATTGATTAGAGACGGATTCTGATCAATCACTTCATCAACTAGTGGAGGATTGGGAGAAAGCTTTCGATAACCAACCAAAAGACGAGGCTGAGAAGCTGTAAGGTTTTCCAATGCTTTTGAGGCTTCATCCATAGAAGGACAAAGGTGAAGAGGATGATTCCCTTCACATAACCTACAGGGAAACTTAATTTACCATTTTTCCCGTGGACCTTACTATCACTAGCTGAATGTTTATCACTAGCATGATCTCTAGAGGTTGATGATAAAGGCTGATGTCAGCCTGTAGACCACACTTCTAATAAATTGGGAATACCAAGACAATCTCTAAGAAGTTGGTCACCCTTACATAACTTGCAAGGTAATTTAACTTTATGGGGTTGATTGGAAGGTTTCTCCATACTAGCTGCATGGGTAGTAATGGTTTCTTGGTTACCCCCTACTTATTTTGCTTCTTCTTCTTCTTAGCTTCCTAGTTACTAGAATCGAGACTTTCACCAGGTGAGGAGGAAGAAAGGGATGAAGAAAAAACAGGTGAAGAAGGCAAAGGGTCAACTTTAGGATCAACTTAAGGTTGATATCGTTCAAGTGGAGGAGAACTTGGTTGAGGAGAAATTTGGACATTTGGAACAATACAGGTTGAAAACAACCAAACTGACAAACTAATGGTAAATTTGGGAAGGGGCAATGTTGTCATATAAGGAGCACCAATATTTCCAAAAGAAGGAAAAGGGTCAGGATTCTTGTCAGAGGGGTTTCCTTGATTGGTAGACTCAAAAATTGTTGCCACTAGTCTCAACCTAAGATCCACTAAGGAGTTGTTCCACAGGGAGGATATTATTCCATAGTCAATTAATTGATTTTAGAAATTAAGGACACAAATAAAAATAAAGATTGGTAACTAGGCAAAAAGGGATTACCAAGTAGTCGTGAACTGCAATATACACCTTTGTGAAGCAAGGACTTAACGTACGTGCAAGAAATATCCCTGGATGCTATGTTCGGTGTATCACAGTATACAAGGCGATTGTATCGATTACCTATGGCGAGGATAGCAACCTATAGGGGATTTCTAAAATATACTCGACGGTATGTGGAAATGCAGTCCGCAATAGTGTTGTATAATGCGTAACCATTCGATGAGAGCGTTCCCATATACTTTATGTGCATGGAACGTCGTCCAATATACCCAAAGGTACGTGGAGAATGATCCTATACGCTTACGTATGTGGAACAAGATATCACCCTCGGGATGCAACACTGGCAGACAACAACAAGTCCTATGTTTAATGACACCCAAACACGTCTCTAACTTAGACCTCTAAGTGTTTGCGTTAATGTTACAAATGATCCTTAGGTTGATTCAATAAATTTTACTGTTTCTCTTTGATTAATTTTCAATTTTGGGCTCACCACGAATGTCACCTGAATATCCTAAAATGCAAATCTAGCATGAAAAAATGGAAATATTTATCTTTCAATGAAAATCTAGCTAAGGAAGGGAAGAAAAAATCAGTATGCAACATACAACATGCAACAAACAAGATGCAAGATGCAATTTCCCTTTCAATGTAACTGCTCTGATATCAATGCACATACAAAACCCTAAATGCATGAAATGATTTCTCTTACAACAACAACATAAGGGTAGAATCACTCTCCAAAAGCCAACCTCTTGCATATGTAAGGCTGTAAATATACAAAGGAGTGGGGTAAGTTGGGAGTTTTTATCCTTTTACCAATCTAGGGATTGAGATCCACCTTTGTGTGGAGGATGAGATATAAGGATAAGGGATGGAAACTCCAAGGAAGGATAGGATAAGATATGAATGTTTTGTCTGAGCTAAATGGTTCCAAGAGATCCTAAAAGCTTCTAGAAATGGAGGCTTCATGATTCTCTCTCTTTTTCCCAAATTTCTAGTACCAACATAAGTGAAAAGGGGAGCAACTTGTAGGTGATCAACGCAGGCCACCGTGGAGCAACATGTAGGTGAACACAATCCAACAAGAGGCTAGGGAGCGTTGGTGCTTAAACTGGCTCAGATGGTGCAATTTCAGGAAAATAATTTGGGGAATGAAAGAGGCATGCTTAGGGCTTTGTGCAATGATGATGATAAGGGGGAAAAGGATGTAGCCAAAAATTTCATAAGGTGCAAATTTTTTTAGAGTGCAAAACTTGAAAAAAGTTTTGTAGTTGTAGATATTTGGTCCCTCTTGCCTCTCAAATAAAATATTATATTAGGGGGCAAGAGGGACCAAATATTTATAGTTGCAAATATTTTTTCAAGTTTTGCACTATAAAAAAATTTTCACCACACACACACACACATATAAGGGGGCAGGTGGACCAAATCTATCTAGTTGCAAAACAGATTTTAAGTTTTTCCCTCTAAAAACCTTAAAAGTTTTGATCCCTCTTGGCACTTACTAGATCCGTGATTAAGATGGATTTATACGGGTTATAATCTTACACAACATGAGAAAAATTTGTTGTTCAATAAACTTAACTAATGTTTTCGAGCCCCCATATGTTAGGTGAATTGAAAATCATATGTCACTAAGCATAGAGAAAAATAAGAGTTTGATATTGAAAATGAGTGGGAATTCGATGCGTAAAATATGGGTAATAACTTCCATTTAATGCTAAAACACAGCTCAACATATGAACTCTTAATCACACAGTGTAAATGAGTAGATTATACCTTTTTTTAACCAAGGGAATCATTAACTCATAAAAGTGATTTAGGCTAGGCTTAGGACTATATCTATTGGTTGCCACTATAACCCAAAGAGTATATCTAACATGCCACAAGCTAGATATACCATGGACTTGTGACTAAGCAAGGACCAAATTGTCCCAATGCACAATAGCGTGGACCTCTATTTGTGGGTTGTCTATGTGAAAATTCCTACACTGGAATCCTATTGCAACAACTTGTGTTATTTCTCCTAATTGTTCATTAATTGAACAATTTATCTGCTACGAAAAATATCGAAATAAACACACTGCAACCTTCAAAATAAAATTTCACAAAAAAAAATAAAAAAAATAAAATAAAATTGGTTGGAAATTGAGAATGCTAGCAAACACACATGAAATATAACACAATTATTTTTGGATAAATGTCCCCAGAAAAACCTAACTTGGGAAAACCAGTGTAACAATGAGGGTTTTTATTATTAGCAACAATGAAAATATAAGTACATTATGGATGCCTAAAACTAACAATCCACAACAAGAAAAATTTGGGCAAAATTTTTGAAGAGAATTTCCCTTCCTCCATAAGCAATCCTCGACACAACTTGCCTTCAAAAAACTCGGCCCTCTGACCCTTTGCATTGTACCGCACAGTCTGCTTGACCTCAAGCCTCCAACCAGTATCTAATGAAGTCGTTATGCCTTCAGTTGCTAAGGAAATCGTCTCTCTGGCCTTTAGGAATCTTTGCCCGATCTTTGGAACTGAGAACGATTTTCTCTCCAGCAATTCGAACTACCCTCTCTGAAGCTACTGCGTTGCCTCACTCAGATAATTCTGCCCTCTTGCTACTACCTCTCTGGATCTAGAAAACTTCTTCTGGATCACAGTCCCTGCCCCTCACTCACTGCTTTGATATTTGGCTCTCTCCAGCAACTGAATGCTACTACTCTAGAAATCAACATGCTAGGAAATCGAACTACTCAAGTGTCATGGTGCTTCATCACCACATCGATCTCCTCTTATAATCCACTAATGGAGCACCAACGACCACTAATGGATCGATTTGTGTGAGTTTCTAGACTATAATTGCCTTATCTCAATTAATAGTGCTTAATTAACCATATTCCCCAAGTTTAGACTTAGAAATATTTTAAAAAATGTTAATAATCTAATTGAGACACTTCTAGGCGGAATTCCTAGAAACGATTTATGGGTTCTGGAGATCTCCTGTATTCTAGCCTCTCCACAAAATTTCGTGGCTAGAAAACATTCGATGCTACAAAAACTAATAATCTACCTTTCTATCTTTATAATAATGTGCCAAAATGCCACTTTCTGGAATTTGAACACGGGTAGGAAGGAGAACAAACTATTCTCCTAACTACCCAAGATAAACCTTCATACAACTTGAGTGGACTTAATGGTTAAGAACATGTGCTTCCTCATAAAATGTCATAGGTTGAATTCCAAATGGGGGTAGAGTATGCACACCATCATAATCTTTAACAATCAAATCACTACATGGAGGCGAGTCCCTTGTCCCACAAACAAAAGGGTCTCATACACCAATTTGGTGTCTCACTTGGCCATGACTTTAAAATTAAATTATTATTATTATTATTACATTAAAAGAATTGAAGGACATGGGGGTGGGCTTTGATCCACTCATGTGTGTGAAGATCACGGGGCCATTAAATATAATCTCTTTAGGTACAACCACATGTTAGACCACTACCTTAAAGTGACCCATAACTCTAGGAAAAACCCTTATGAGAATTAAACAAATAAATTATATTACAAAACAAACTATGTTTGACCACAATGTGACCCATAACTTTGAAAAAAGCCCTTATAAGAACTAAGCAAATAAATGACACCGCAAAACAAATTATATATTGTTAAAATGACACAACATAGATACCCATCACTTCTAAATAATGAGAAAACCTATCATAACTCAATTGTCAAACCAATAGTGGGGACAACTACCATCGACTCCTATCCTGAATGCAGGTTGACTCTTCACTGTTAGTTAAGGAAAATCATGCCACTTATAATTACCTATTGGTGGTTCGTAAGGGGGCAGACTTTCACTCCTGCGAGATGCCTTTGGGTCTTGGGCTGTTAACCTATTTCCTTAGATCCAAGAAATATAAACTCTTAACCAAACCATACTCGAAACCGCATAAATCCCTCTCACTTAAAATACTCTTTCTTTGTTATAAAAACAAATCAAAATATTAGATTGTTTTCCTTCTTCGCCTTGTCCTAAGGATAAACCACATTAGATGGTTCGAAATGTAGACCAAATCCTAATAATGTGATTAATCCAAAAGATTTTCTTTCTATTTATTTATATTATGGATCACAAAAGTCTTAGATCTAACATTATATCAAATAATCACATCAATCACAATTGAATCTAAATATTTTTTTTTTCAAAAAAAATTAAAATTGAAGTTAAGTTCTTACAAATTTAAAAATAAAATAAAATCTAAAGTTCAAGTTCTACTTTGGGAAATTGAAACATCATTGCCGACCTTATCAAAAGTCAATCAACTGTGGGCAGCCATCTCTTAGGAATCAAAGATAAAATTACAATATGATTAGATATTATAGTTGAGTCGGATGTAATAGTGAGTGTCCGCAGGAGGACAGGAACAACCGTAAATGCTCGTGGAACCGAATCAGAGATAGCCATATGATTTCAAAGCGTTGAGATCTGAGAGATTACGGTGAAGGGAATGAGAATGGGATGTACGTGGTCGAGATTTTTGGCGTGTTTGGCATTTATTTGGATGGTATTGGTGGTTAATGGATCAGCTGATGCAGAGGAGGAGGGCGGGAGTGGATTCGAACCCAGATGGCAGCTCCTCACTCGGAAGAATTTCTCTACTCAGATCCGCCAACATGAATTTGCGCTGCTCATGGTCACCTATCCCTGTGAGTGATGATTTATTACTTCTTTGTTTATTTGTCACTAAAGGAATCCACGGGCATATGATTGATTACACTCGCTATTTCTTTGTGATGATTCAATTCAAATATAAACATAAATGTTTCTCATCCTCTGAAATAAGCTGCGTAAAAAGCTTATTTATCTTAATTGGTCATATGTGGGCATTGGAGAAATGTAATCTATGTTTAATAGGAAAACAATTAAACTTAAGTACATTTCTTTAACCCTAGGATTCGTACTTTGTCTATAGAAAGATTCAAAATATCTGCACATAATTTCGCAGAGTTTTTAATTTTACTGGAAGTGCTTCTTTCTAAGCAAGAAACATTATACTGGCCAGAACAGGTCCTATGCAACAATAAGAATCACTTATGACCTGCACCTGGCCGCAAGTACTTATTCCTGCCTTCGATGGCTTGCACCTGGCCCCACCTGGCCCCAACTGGTTATTATTTATTTTCAGGACTTTAAACTGAGCCCAACTGCTGCCTTCCACGACTGGCACCTGACCCCAAGTACATATTTGTGTATCCAGGAAAATTGATCCTCGGTGAGTGGCCTAATATGCCACTATCTTAACCGCTGAACCACGACCCCATGGGCAAATTTCACACGGGTTTGAAGAAATGATATCGTAATTTTTGATGTGGCCCTTCAACATAACGGGCCACACGCTCTCGTGATTTTTAGGAGGTAAAACACGCGGATCCGTGCAAAGGAGAAACAAACCAGTGTTGCAGCGTTCTGCAAACATGAACAAGGTGATTACTTATTCAAGCGACAAGGGCAGTTGTGTGCGTCAAACTGCCTACAGATACCAAAATTTCATAATAATCATTTTATATGTCATTCTGTTGATGCCCACAATGCTCTGTAACAGCTCAGACCATGGCCAACACGATTTATCATTTGATTATTTAACTGTTCCGTGTTTTCTTATACTATTATTTAGCTGTTACCGGGTTTATGAATAGCAGGGAACTCAGTGCAACCAATGTTATCAAAAGCAGCGAACATCGTTGATGAACAAGTCCACCAAAAAATACATAACATATGCAAAATTTAGTTAATTTTTTTTTTTTTAAATTTATGGACATCAATGTAAATTCAAATTTCAAATCATTAAACACTATATTTCCAAGGTATACTTTGTTGACATTCACAAGAGAGTGGAGGGATTGAACGAAACCAACCTGCAAACCCTAATTCATGCAATAAACAAGGAGAAAGGCAGCACTAGGGCGGTGCAGGATAAAACCTTAACAAGTGTGCCCTAGAACTGATCCATAAATGCACTAGAGAGCTAATCTATAAGTGTGCTAGAGAGAAGGAAATGCAACACAAGAATAAGAGAGAAACTCGTGATAGGGTATCTGTTAAATTTAGATAACAATGGTGTTTTTTGCTTGATGCATTGTTACTTCAATCTTTCATAGGCTGAATACAAGATAGCAATCACGTAAACTTGAAAGTAAAATGCTGATAGAACACAATAATAGATCAATAGAAGACAAGCCAAATATAGATCAGATTTACAATTCCTTATGTCCAACAAAGATATGAGATATTGTTGCGTTACGGCAGTCAACAAGATGCTTCAACCAGCAAAGTCTTTCTTGGTCAGCCAACACTTTCATGTGTCACACCCACAACCCTCAAAGACAATTCATCACAAGTCAAACCAGCGACAACGCATAAAAGTCAACTCAGGCAGCGTCAGAAAAGTCAACGCAACAAACTAGGGCTTCAATCAAACAGCCTCAAATTCCTCGATTTTAGTGCCCAATTGTACGGCCTCCTAAAATCGGGATTTTTGCAAAAGATTGAGGTCAAACGACTAAGGGTTGACCACTGTCAACACTGGTCAACACTGTAGCAGAAAATCCCTAATAGATCAATGCAAAAAACATCCGCAAGCCCTAAACTATTCAACATAGAAAACAACAGCAAGCCCCAAACAGATCAGCGCAGAAAACAGCAGCTTCGCTCCACACGTGTGAGAAGAAAAAGGCCTCTAAAGGCTATCGAACCAATCAGATCACAAAGAGAGAGTGTGTGATGAGATGATGAGAAAATGACCTACAAGTCTCTCCAATTTATATTCATCAATGAGGGTGTGTGACACATCTCTTAGGCATGTGGGATAAATCTGGCCGACCTTACATATGTGGAAAATAAATTCAAAATCAACGTTCTGCTCATATGATCAAGATGATCTTTAGATCAATCTTGCACCTCTCCGAAAGAGGAATCTAACAAAAATATGACTATCGTCATATGAGCAGTGCAACATGGAGTTTAGACCTAGTTGCCCAAAATTAACAGTACCCATAGGCTAAAGAATGGATTGTTGATTGAGTCTAGCCCGAGTGGTTGTGGGATGGAGTGTTATCCTCCCCACCTTGGTTCTATTCCTATAAGTGACATGCTGAGCTTATAATGAGTATATTGTTGTAATGACTTTGAACCTTGTTGACTTGGCCTCACACCATATTAGTTCTTCCTCAGCCAAACACTCGATATTCTATTTACCTAGCAAATTACAGATCTACCGAATACATGCACCACTAGATTCTTAACACAATTAGCGGAAGCAAAAATTACACCAATCTCAATCACAAGCGACTAACAAATTCTACCTAATCAACAATGCTTCATTAATAACTTGGAACCTACTTGGTCTCATGTCCTCGGATAATTGCCCAACTGAAGAAAAGTACAGTTAGAAGATACCCTAGATATAATACAACAAATCAAGCCCTAGATTTGTCCTCGATCTCCTTGGTTGATCTGGATCTCCAATGCTGCACTTTTGCAATTTTCTCGTACTTGACACACTTGAGTATCACACCCCCTTGAGAAAATCCCTCTCTCAATGGCTTGTGCTACGGTATGGTGTGTCTTTCACCTCTCCGCAGCCTTTCTTTTGTAACTTTACATTTAGCTAAATCCCTAACCCTAATCTCCAAAGTGGTTGACAATCGATATTAGATCTCACCTCACTTGAGATCAATGATTAAGATTAAAACATAGTCACTAAAGTAAATTAATTTTCTTTTCCTAAGTTTCTTTAGCTCAATAGCCAACATAATTAATTATGTGCTTTTCATCCACACGTGCAAGGTAGAGAGAGAGAAGCTCCAAGTGCTGTACAAACCAATGATGAGAGGAGAGAGAGACATGTGATGAGATGATGATGTCCAAGATGAGGAATAGGTCTCTCATATTTATATCCTTCATTGAGGGTGGAGACACATCCATTGGGGCTTATGGGCCTACATTAGACTTCTGGCCGACCTTGACAATTTGCACATGTGTGAGAGAATAAATTCAAAATCTTACTTCTGCTCATCCAAACAAGATGATCTTTAGATCAATCTTGCACCTCTCAGAAAGAGGAATCCAACAAAAATATAATCTCCATCATATGAGCTGTCCAAGGTGGAGTTTGGTCCTAGTTTCCAATTTTAACACTCCCTCTCAACTAGGAAGAAATCCACCTGTCAACATGTACCATCCTGTCATCCCTGCATTGCCCTGCTTTGCTCTGCTCTTTTGAACTATGAAGAAATAATGAAGAAGAATTTGATCGAGAGTGAGTCACAAGACCTTGCCACTCTCCACTGACCCAAAGTCAGTCGAGAGGTAAAAACCTTAACCAGACTTGATCCCAGATCAAGTTGTTGGACACCATGCATCCTAGCATAGAGAGTACGACAGTACACGATGCGTCTATCATTAGTGCTATGGTCTCTATCCTCATTTCCCAACTGATTGACCATATGAGAGGTACTTCCCATGAGTCCCGAACTACATTGGTAGGATGTATGCTGGGACATCAATAAGAGAGGGTGAACCTGCTCATATATCAACCAACAATGGGGTATCACAGGGGAACCATTCACCTTGTACACAACGCACCATTAAGGGAAGGCGAACCTCACCCTATGGTCACTCATAGCTCCAAGGAGTAACCCCAAGCCCCCCGGAGCTCCCAGAGCTCAATGTCCAACTCAAGTGGGACCCTCATAGGAGGGTCTGTCCACGACTCCAAGTCTCTCACGAAAGGTTAAGAATTTGACCTTCCCTGGGGCTTAGTGAGAATATCTGCAACCTACTCATCAGTCCCAATCTGATGGAGCCTTACGGCGCCTCGTTGTACCATATCCTAGATAAAGTGGTACCTGATATCAATATGCTTGGAGCGGTCGTGGAACACGGGATTCTCTAAAAGTCAAACCCCACTTTGTTTGTTGCAATAGATCATGGTGGTATCCAACACATGCCCAAACAACTCATTAAAGAGCTTCCTTAGCCAAACAACTTCACAACAGGCCATACTTGCTGCAATGTATTTGACCTTGGCAGTGCTCAAACCAATCGATTTCTGCTTCCTTCTCATTCAAGATATCGAAGTAGAACCTAGAGAGAAGCAACATCTAGATGTGCTCTTACGATCCACCACACTGCCAGCCCAATCGACATCAATATATCCATGGAGCCTCAAATTCCCGGCAGTGTATCTCAATCCATAGTTGATTGTGCCCCAGAGATATCTCAAAATATTTTGGAAATAAGTAGGAGAAATAAATCTATAACTGCAGTAGAAATTCAGAATTGAATTTTTCACATGGTATCAAAGCTAAGTTGAGTAACAGGATTGGAGACTCTGCGTTGGAACAAAGTCCAGAAGCTGCTACAGCAGCTACTCGAAAGGGTTCACGCAACTCTCTAGAGAAAAAGGGAAAGCATGGAAGAACAGAGGTATCACAATATCTCTGTTTTGGCCTCCAGACTGGAAGAAGAATTTGCTTGCGTATCAAGCTCTACTTCTCCTGAAGTCTGGTATATTGATAGTGGAGCTTCTGCACATATGACGGGAGTAAGAGAATGCTTCTCAAACTACCAGGAAGAGCAGATGAATTTCCAGATCACCATGGGAAATAGGGCAAAGTGTACCCCTATTGGGAGAGGTACCATAATATTTCAAACTGAAGCTGGAAATAAGCTTCAGACCACCAATGTGCTGAATGTGCCTGTTTGGGGATGAAATTACTCTCAGTGTCTTAGCTAAAAAACAAGGGCTATGACGTCTACTTCATTGGAAAAAGAGTATATGTCAAACACCTGAGTTGGAAGAAGAAGGCACAAATCGGAGTCGGGAGCAATTAACTGTAAAAGTTACAGCTTGAATCTCCAATGGCACTTACATCATGGGGCTTTGAGAATTCTCAAGAAGACTGTCACAGGAGTTCCAGATCTGAGCACGAAACGAGATGACGTTTGCAAAGGGTGCGTACTAGGGAAGTACGCTAAGGTAATCTACTCCAGAATTCGTAATAGGGCTAAGAGTGTGTTAGGATTGATACACTCAGACATAGGTGGACCAATGTTAGGATTGAGCTCTTAGTGGTGCCAAGTATTTCGTCACCTTCATTGATGGCCATTCCAGGAAAACCTGGATCTACTTTTTGAAGACCAAAGACGAAGTCTTTGACCGATTCAAGGAGTTTAAAGCTCTGGTTGAGAATTTGACAGGAAAGCGGATAAAGATTCAGCGATCAGATAATGGTGGAGAATACATTGATAAAGACTTCACAGATTTCTGTGCGAGAGAAGGCATCAGAAGAGAGTGGACTGTTCCATATAATCCAGAGCAGAATGGATTTGCAGAAAGGAAGAATAGAACTATTGTGGAGGCTGCAAGAGCAATGCTGTATGATCAAGACATGCCCAAATTTCTGTGGGCTGAAGTGTGTAACTCAGCTGTATATGTTCATAACAGGGTTCCTCATAATGCATTGGGTAAGATCACTCCAGAAAGTGTCTTTACTGGCAGGAAGCTAGAGGTAAGCCACTTCAGGGTCTTTGGTAGTGTGGCATACTGCCATGTACTCGAAGAAAAGAGGAAGAAATTGGATAGGACTGCTAAAAAGGGTATTTGGTGGGTTACAATGAAAATGCTAAGGCTTACAGAATCTACATTCCTGGTAGCAGGAAGGCTGTAATGCGGTGGGATGTAAAGTTCATGGAGGAAAAAGCTTTCAGAAAATCCTGAGAGATGCCTTTAGCAACACAGTTTGAAGATGATCCACTGGTCCAACCACTACGACCAACTGAGGCTAGCCTGAGTGCTTCTCCAAGGTAGAAAGATCCAAGGGATTCATCTCCAGAAGATTTGCAGGAGGGGGAGCAGGTAGAACACTCACCTCCAGTTGTAGGACGAGCAGGGAATTGCGACAAATTCTGAAGGAATGTAGAGGAGTTTGTCGGGGCCACCAGAAATGAAAAGAGGCAATGCAGGCAACCAGACAGGTACCAAGCCTTGGTAGCTCAAGTTGGGGAACCCTCTAGCTTTCAGGAGGTAGCTCAATATCAGGTATGGGTCGATGCAATGGTGGAAGAGTACAGTTCCATCATGACAAATGATGTCTAGGAGGTTGTTCCTAGGCCTCATAACAGATTAGTTGTGGGTTCGAGATGGATCTACAGGATCAAATATGTTGCAGATGGTAGCGTAGAAAAAATCAAAGCCAGGTTTGTGGCAAAGGGGTATGCTTAGAAGGAAGGGATAGACTATGAAGAGACCTTCGCCCCAGTTGCCAAATATACTTCTATTAGATTCATGATCTCCCTTACTATGCAGATAGGATGGGAGATTCACCAGATGGACGTCAAGGCTGCGTTCTTGAATGAGGTGATAGAAAAAGACGTATATATTGAACAACCAGAGGGCTTTGAGACGCATGAGCAAAAGACTCATGTGTGTAGGCTTAAGAAAGCCTTGTATGGACTTAAGCAAGCCCCTAGAG
The DNA here is from genome assembly GCA_034641835.2 of Pinus albicaulis. NCBI lineage: Eukaryota > Viridiplantae > Streptophyta > Pinopsida > Pinales > Pinaceae > Pinus > Pinus albicaulis. The sequence continues at coordinate 1,355,933,528 of CM076578.1, read as the reverse complement.
CTTGGTATGGTCGAATTGATGGCTACTTGTAGAAGATGGGATTCGTTAAGAGTGGTGTAGATCTTAATCTCTACTATCTGAGAGTAGGGGATGAGCCTTTGATATTGGTGCTGTACGTAGATGATCTATTCCTAACAGGATCATTTAGGCTCGTCAAGGACTGCAAGAAGAATTTAGTTGCAAATTTCGACATGAAGGATCTGGGGCTGATGCATTATTTTCTGGGGTTGGAAGTTTGGTAGCAGAAGGGTGAGATCTTCCTTGGTCAAGGGAGATATGATACAAAAATCTTGAAGAGGTACCAATGATCACCAACTAGAAGAAGATTGATACTTCCGAAGATGATGAGGCTGATCCTACCTTGTGTAGGCAGCTCATATTCTCCCTGATGTATCTAGGCCATACATTTGTTATGCTGTCAACACCCTCAGTCAGTTCATGGTGGAACCAAGGAGGGCACATTGGGCAACATCCAAGCACGTTCTCATACATCTGCAGGGAGCATTCGAGCTTGGATTGAGATACACCTGAGGCAATGACATCAGATTGAGTGGGTTCACTTACACAGATTGGGATGGAAGCCCAGTAGATCAAAAAAGTACCAGTGGGGTACCATGTCAATGTTGGATTAGGAATGACCTCGTAGTGCAGCAGGAAACAAAAGTCCGTGGCTCTAAGCTTAGCCGAGGCAGAATATATGGCTGCAAGCACTGCTTCATGTGAGGCCATATGGCTGAGGAAGCTGCTTGTGAATCTACTCAAGGAAAAGATGGAAGCGGCCAACATTCTATTTGATAATAAGAGTTGCATCAAGCTCTTTGAAAATCCTGTGTTTCATGATCAGTGGAAGCACATTGACATTAGGTGTCATTTCATCAGAGACTGTGTCCAGCGGGGGGTTGTACATGTAATATTCCAAAATTTGCATGCAGCAAATTGGAATATTAAATTTTGCTGATTTCACTTAGGAGATGAATAAATGGGTAAGGAGGCCCATGCATAATAAAAATCTAAATAAAATCCCTCATAATGTGAAAAGGGATCAACATAAAGGCTGGATTTCACACCTTCATGTGTGAACAAGAACTTTTGCATGTGGACAAGGTCTAGTTTGACCAAGTCAACAGCGCTAGGATAGGAGGTGGAGAGCATCTTGTGAGACAGCACAGAGATAGTGGGAGGAAGATTCTTTGGTGGAGGAAACCCTAATTGAGTGGGGCCCAAGGCAGGAAGGCTCACACATGGATAAAAGGAGGGTAAGGCAGCCATATCAAGACATCTTTGGAATGATATTTGATTTGTCTATTTAGACTTTTCTGCATCCTCTTGTTGTTTAGCAGAGTTGCTGTGCTGCTTAGCACAAGGATTTCCTGTTTAGGAATCCTTCTCCTTTCTTGAGAGGCCTCTTGAAGGAGTTTGTATTGATTTGCCTCACATTCAGGCTTGAGGCCAAGCATCCTCCTTCAGCGACAACGTTATTTTTGCAGCAGTATAACATTGTGTTGCAGGGTGTTGCAGTGAGGGTTCACAACACCACTTCCTGCACTCATTTTTCAAAGGAGGGAGTCTCCTTTCCTTTGGGAGATCAGTAAGGAAGGCTCAGGAGCAGATTTGCATATCTTGGCACTTGGCCAAAGGACTTCCATCAGCTACAGCGCAGTCCCTTGCAGGAACTGTGTCATTTCTTGCAGTGTTGCAGTGTGAGGGTCAATTCCCTCAATCTTGAGCTTGTTTCTTAGGGAAAGGGCCAACCCTTCTCCCTGAAACCTTGTAAGAAGGATCCTCCTTCAATTCTTGTAGTATTCAACTGTATGTATGCAAAGCTTCAGTTAACCTGCGTTTTTTAGATCTAGATCTGCAGATCTAACAATCTGTATATTGTGCTTTCATGAAACCCTTGTCGGGTTATTTCCAGAATATGTAAAAGAGGCTAGATCCCCATTTTTCTTCATGCTTTGAGTAAATAAACTCTAGATCTGTTATCTCCATTCCATTGTAGCAGAAACCCTCTAAAAATCACGCTGTGCATGCGTCAGTAATTTCTGCATTACATAAGTCATGGGGTTTGGGCCTTTTTGAGCCATATTGGGACTGAGAGATCCGTTTAAACAAGCAAAGGAGATTTGTTTCTGAATTTTTTCTGGGTGTGAGTCCCATATTACATAATCTAAGGGATCCCAACGTTATTTCCCTCTGTTATAACGCAATTCTCTGGGAATAACATTTTTAGGGTCTATTTGCTGCATTTTCCCCACTTGGGAGGATGTAGAAGTGCTTCTTTTTGCTGCTGTTTCATTCATTTGATGGCTATGTGTTTCTCAACACATTTTATGACTTAATTTCACCCTGCTATTCCAGTATTGTGCTTATGCACTGCGACATCCCTATTTTGGGATATTACAGTGGTATCAGAGAATGATCTTTGGCTCAGCCTGTGAGTTCTAGCTATCAGAAGGAGCAAGATCAGAATGATGGAGAGGATGAGTTTGCTCTCATCACTTTTCAGATCCATGAAGAACCTCTCCCAGGAGGTTAAGCAATTGGAGCAGAAGAAATGCAAGGAAACTCCTAGAGGGTTTCAAGAAGAGGAAGAGCCATGCACTTCCTATTCTCAAAGAAGAGAAGACATGAAGCATGAAGAACACTTGGAATCTGAAGTTCTAAATCTAGAGCCTTCAAGAAGACTCTAGCTTTACCACAGTTTATTCAGCTGGAGGAAGAAAGAAGACTGATGTAGGAGCATCCAAGTCAAATTTTCATTTTTCAATTATGTAATAAGGGGGGTGAGACATTTTAATTATTTTATTAATTAAATTGCTTAATCTTAATAAATTAAAAGAGGAATTATAAATGTGAGGATTTTTTGTAAATATCCCTTAAATAAATAAGGATATGAGTGGAGTTAATTTAGGTAGATAATTTAGGGATGAGAAATTCCATAAACGGGACTTAGTTGGGTCCAAAATAAGATTAATCTAAATTAGATTTTAAGTTGAGATTTATGAGGAGAAAAATATGGAGTGGAACAAATTATTTTTATGTATAAATATGTAGCTTATGAGGGTGAGAAAGAGGAGAGTGTGAAGTGAGGAGTGTAGAGAATCAGAGAGATGGTTTGAAGGGCCGAGAGCCAAGAGGCCGCCCAATGTAATATTTGGCCAAAGAGTTTTATGTTTTAATATCAGTGTTTTTTTATTATGCGGCTCTCTTTCCTTCATGTCTAATTTTGAGTTGAATATTTTTATGTTGTGTGAAGTATGTGTGGTTCATATGCTAGGATTCTGATTTAACCTAGAATCCCTACATCATTTGGTATCAGAGCTGGAAACGATTTCTTGCGAGAGCTTGGGAGAGAGCGCGAAGTACTAGCAAAAAAATGTAAATGCAGAGGGGCGATTAACGAATTATTAGCCCATGCAGTGTTAGTGAAATTTGTGTCTTATATTAATCGTTTCAATTGAGTTTGCAACTTATTATATATTTGTATACATATATTGTTTATCGAAGTACACAATTATGGGAGGGCGTTCACGCTGGAAATAGATCACAAATGGAAGTGTTTAGTTACAACGCTGCTGAATGGAGAGTGTTAATGTTGTGATGCTGCTGCAGCTTGAACTGGAACCCGCAATTGAAAGCCGAAATTTGTGATGAGCGTAGATGCCACACTTCACTTGGAAGTCTTCACGAAATTTGCAGAGGAAGTTAGTCCCACGACTGTTGAGATTAAACGCAGATGGATTCAACCATAAATGGATTGCGTTGATTTCTGTTTGAAATTGGAATTTGAAGTTGGCAGTGTTAAGTAGATGGACTGTGATGCAGAGTAGCTGACGATGAATGTTTCCAAAAATACAGTGCAAATGATATTAAAATTCATAGATACAATCATTTGTATTAAGATAGTATCCCATTTTAGCAACGACTGCGTATTTTTATTGGGGACTGCGTAAACACTTAAATTGAATTGAGATTTTGTTGATTGGCATATTTGCAGGAGCGTGAGTTCAATTATAATATTGTAGAGTGTGTTAAGTTTGCTGAATCCATACTTGAAAACCAATGTGCATAAATTGTTGTATCTGTGATCATCGGTCTTCAAAGTGATAGCATTTGCAGTGAACAACTCTGAGTTGTTTGTTAAAGAAGACTGCCATTGAAGCGCAGAGACTGTCATCCCAAAGCCAGGGTTGAATCTGCGGTGGAAAAGAATGCGACTATGGGTATAGTGGAGCCACGGGACGATGCAGTTGCAGCACCGAACAACTCGAAGGTCAGTTATGCAAATGTGGAACGCTGTCAGTGATCATGTCAGACACCACGGCGTGGGAGTGCTGACAAATGGATTTATAAAGCCGTGATGGTGAACGAATTAACGGAGTGATTTGCATGGGGACTCTGCGTTGATACAAAGTTAAATGTCAAACCACCGTGGCGTGCATAGGCTATATGAGATTTGATTGCACTGTATTGTATACCGTGAGAATAATGTTGATTCTACAGGTGCGCAAGTCATATTATATACACGTAGGCAGAATGCAACCTTGCTTATGGCGGGTTTTGAATTGAATGGTTTAAACCGAATTCGAATTTGTATCAAATCTACATGCTGTTTGGCTACGTTGTGGGGTCATAGCTGGGTTGAATTATATGAGTGTGGGTTCAAGTAATGCTTGCGTTGAGTTTAGTTGGTTTTAAAAACAAACAAAGATGAATCCAGACTTGCAAAACACTGTTTGGATATTATTGTATGTACAGTCATGGTCCTTAACAAATTCTGTTCGTAAGTTGTGGGATGAAGTTTACATTACAAAAAAAAAAACAACAGCAATAAGCCGGATTGTCATATGTGTTAATAGGAGTAGAAATTGAGTTGCCATTAAAGGGTGAGTAGACAAGAAGTCCATCAGATTCGAGCATAAATCTGGGCCTTAGTAAAATTATACATTTTACTACAATGAATTGATTGGTAGGAATTGTGTGTTGTTTTCCTACATCATTTTTTCTCACATGTTGTTCAAGATTGTGCAATCAGGGTGAAAAGGTCAAGGGATGATTTTGAAAACCAAACAAGGGTTTTCACACAGCCTTGGAGAGAATATATCTGATGTGCATGAAAGTCAAAATCAACGGTGGAGATTGGAAGAAGAGCCTCGAGATATATGTGGCCTGTTGATCATGAAATCATTGGATTGATGGATGGGTCTTTGAAAAGAAGGGTTTCATTTTCAAAAGGTCTGAAGATGGTGAAGACTTGAAACTAAAGAGAGCAACGGTAAATGTGCTATGAGCGCAGAAGGTAAATCATAATGTTTATTGTTATTTCATGGAGGATAACACAATGATGTTGTTAATGAAATTCTTGTAAAGTTGTGTAAACTTTTATTTTTTAAGTAATGTGGATTTTCACCATGCTAAAGTGTATTGAAATCTTGAAACATGCATTTTTATGCATAAGGTGGATTCTTCGCAAATTTTGGTTGCATCGTTTTGAGATTAAAGTTTGTAGTTGGAAATGGGAGGACTTTTGTGATTTGTGTTTATGATTGAAAACACAAACAAACCACAGTTATTTGATGTTGTAAAACCTTTGTTTTACCATCATGTGACGACATTTAAGGAGGTGATATTCAGGATGAACACAATGTACGAATTGTACATCATTTCTTGAAGAGGTTGCTTGTTCTCTATACACAGGTGAAGAGATGTGCATTAATATTGCATGGTGTATATAAGTGAAGGGAAATGTTTGCATTAAAGATGACGAACTTGTGAGCATGCAAGTATTTATAGTGACAAAGATGGCACAGAAGAGTGGAAACCAGAAAATTGAGACTGCAAAGTGGAAGGTTTATTAATAACCTTAACAAGAGCATGAGGTATGATAATTCAGGAAGGTATTTTTGAACATTGAAGATTGAATGGTTTATTTATTTTCACTTTAAAATAAATCTTGAAAAACTTGAATTGCATTTCGACTAAAGACTTCAGTATCATGTGAAGTGATGAGGACAAATTGATGATTTTCATAAAGAATGAAATATGAAAGAAAGTGAAGATTGTATAACTTGAAACATCCATTGTCATAATTTTTGGGTCGAGTCTTGAAGTGAAAACAGGTGTTAGAGTCAAATGAAAGTTTGGATAGTTTTGAGTTGAGATTGAGTATTTTCATCCAAGATGAAAAAATTGGTGTAAGTCTGAAGTCAAAGAGTTGTAAGATAAGTCAAAAGTCTGAATGTAATTGGGTGCACCGTGCATGATCGACAGAGCCCAACACCCAAAGAATTGGTCATTGTAACACATGTGTTGCTAAAGTGTTGCTTACAGCAAAGTGAAGCAAGAGAGTTACCGGAGAATGGTTCCAAGACAGAGAACCAAGAGAAGCCAAGGGCAGGAGGAGAACTTGCATTTTAATGAATGGCAAGTGTGAAGGATTGCTGAGAAGTGGATTAAATGAAGTCCACACGTGAACAGATGCAGTTCACAAAGAAAGGGAAGATGATTGTTGATAGTCATTTCCGAAGATCTGATGAAGACCACAACAGAGGGGAGAAGAAGGAAAATGCCAAGGTAAGTGGCATATGTGAACAGTTGACGGATGAAGAGTATGAGCGGAAGAAGGTTAAGATAACAATTCACCTTGAATTGTTAATGGAGTTGTTGCAGGAAAATGTGAAAAACCAGACACATGGTTGGACCATGAGAAAGAAGGTAAAGTGGCAGAAGCTACAGGCAAAGAGGGAAAAGCAAGTAAACATACAGTTGATGGATGAGCTGAGGAAGCTCGAGTAGATGTTGAGTTGTGAAGAACTCAGAGAGGTTGAGTTAAAAATGGATGTTTCCATTTGTGGCCCGGAACATGGTGCAATTCTGGGTGAAGAGATCAGTGAGGAAGATCTCATGAACTATTGGGATAGTTCAGAAGCATCTGAAGATGTGTTGGCGAGAGAAACAGATGAGGCCATGAAGCCTTACATTTTTTCTCACAATTTATGTATGTTTGCAGGATGTGCGAAAGATGGTGAGCAGTTTGATGGAACTGTTACAAAGGAGAATGAAACTCTTGAGGTAAAGTCTAGCAGAGAATTCCTTTCAGCGAAGGAAGGTATTGATTTGTTACAACAGGAAGAAATCATAGATGAACTCTTGTTTGGGGTAAGACAGCAAGTCAAAGCTATTATGGAGCAGGAGCAAAATGGAAATGTCGAAGAAAAATTCCAAGGAGGTAAACAAATGTATTTGTTTAATGAAATTGCTGATGAAAGTTTACAATGTAATGGTGCTGAAACCAGGACAACTCAGGAAGATTGCCAGAGGAAGAGTGAAGGTAGTGATGAAGTGTTGAAAAGATTTCATATGGAAATCGAGGTTTTGGAACAGTGGCTGAAGGAACCTGATGGCGAAGAAAAACTTGCAGAACATGATCCATAAGAAATTACAATTACTATGCATGATAGAGATGAAATATTTTTAACATTTATGGAGTTGAATGAATGTTATAAATTTTCAAATAATGATGTAACTGTAGATATAGAAAATGACATTAATAGATATGATGTCGAAATCAGAGAAATCAAGCAGAAGTTATTTGGCATTGAGATGGAAGATCAGAAGCAGCGAGGGAGTTATGTCTGTAGGGACGTAAAGGAAATAGTGAATCAGGAGGATGAAGATGGAAGCAACCAGCAGTTTGGAACAGAATCTATTGAAGTCCAGAAAGTCGATGATGAGAGATTGATGCCTGAAGCATCAAAAGAGACCGACAGGTCTTATTTTTTTAAAACTAACAGTTTGTTGGTGAATGCAAGTACAGTACCAGACGAGAGGGTTGTTGCTATAAAAGCAATCCAAGACTATAGTTGTAATCAAGAAGGAGTTCTTGATTATTTTCTATTGCAGTAAGTTGAGTATTCAGCTCAGTTGGAGACAAAAGAATTCGACAAAGAAGTATTACTCCGAAGAATTGGCGAAATAAAATGTTGGAGAAGCCGATGGAATCTGATCGACAGAGTGAAAGATGAGTTATCAAATCGAGTTGATACTTCGAAGGACTAGCGACAGAACAGAGTATGGAATCCTGGAGGGAGCAAGTCATCAGGGCTTGTGGCTGTCGCATTGTTACACAAAAGCGACGGACCTCATAGACAGGAGTCTATGGAAAATTTTCTACATGGGGAGTCTGATGCAGGAGCATCCAAGTCAAATTTTCATTTTTCAATTATGTAATAAGGGGGGTGAGACATTTTAATTATTTTATTAATTAAATTGCTTAATTTTAATAAATTAGGAGAGAAATTATAAATGTGAGGATTTTTTGTAAATATCCCTTAAATAAATAAGGATATGAGTGGAGTCAATTTAGGTAGATAATTTAGGGATGAGAAATTCCATAAACGGGACTTAGTTGGGTCCAAAATAAGATTAATCTAAATTAGATTTTAAGTTGAGATATATGAGGAGAAAAATATGGAGTGGAACAAATTATTTTTATGTATAAATATGTAGCTTATGAGGGTGAGAAAGAGGAGAGTGTGAAGTGAGGAGTGTAGAGAATCAGAGAGATGGTTTGAAGGGCCGAGAGCCAAGAGGCCGCCCAATGTAATATTTGGCCAAAGAGTTTTATGTTTTAATATTAGTATTTTTTTATTGTGCGGCTCTCTTTCCTTCATGTCTAATTTTGAGTTGAATATTTTTATGTTGTGTGAAGTATGTGTGGTTTATATGCTAGGATTCTGATTTAACCCAGAATCCCTGCATCAAAGACCCTATAGCTATGGGATGATGAGAGGCAATAGATTTCTATTGTCCACTTTTGATGGATCACTCACATGTGCAGCAAAGGCTTGGGTGATGAAACTAGAGGCTTTCTTCCTACTACATCCAGTAGTAGAGAGAGAGGCTGTAGAAATTGCAGCGCTGCACCTTGAAGGTGAAGCTAATACTTGGTGGTTCAGCGATTTGAGCCATGCAAGAGTGTCTACTCTTGCTAAGTTTTCTCAAAAGCTGATAAGGAAATTTGAAAAAGAAAGATTAGAGGAGGAGAAGCCCTCACCACCTTTGGAAGAGGCATGTACCAATGCTGTTATAACCATGGAGGAGCAGCCTTCATCTTCAGCAGTTTGGGAAGCCAACACATATGAGGAAGAAACTCTTCCAGCCCTGCAAGAAGCTTCCAAATTTCACCAAGGTATGATTAAGTTTCCATCTCTTGTCATTTCAGCAAATTTTATGAAGGGATCTACATCATTGTATACAACTGATCTAAAGCAACAGAGAGTTTCTTCCAGCCCTGCAAGAAGCTTCCAAATTTCACCAAGGTATGATTAAGCTTCCATCTCTTGTCATTTCAGCAAATATTATGAAGGGATCTACATCATTGTATACAACTGATCTAAAGCAACAGAGTTGCACTGCGCTGTACAAGAGCAGTGATGAAGAAAAGAGGACTTATTCCTCATGGGGGCATTCAAATGGCAACTTCATTCATGAAGCAATGGAGGAAGAAGAGATAGATGGTAGACATCTTGAAGTGAGAAACCCTTTCTCCTTTTTAGATGACACTTTCTCAATGAGCACTCCCCAGCTCAAAGAGAAACTTATACCTGCAGCAGATCCAAAACCTTATTGGTTTTGGAAAACCATGGATGAAGAGAAGGTCTCATGGAGAGATCTCATTGGAGGTGCACTTCAGCACATCATGGAGTGCAAAGTTCTTCAACAGTTTGAGGAGGTTTTTCCCTCATCACACTTGGATCTTTGTGGATTCAAGGGGGACATTGATGAGAGGTCTTCTCTAGAAGATCTCCAAGGAGTTGCATTTCAACATCCCATGAAATGCAAGGGGATAAATCTGATTTGGGAGGATGGTAGTCTTCCTTGGGAGAGTGCTAAGGAAGAACATGATGGAAGGCATCCATCGGTGGATGAATGGAGGTGGATGATGAGCAAGAAGCTGGAAAGCCACTTGCAAATCTATGATACTGGTCAGCAGGAGGCTTGGCTGCGTTGGCTACTCTTGAAAGAGTTTGGCCATCATCCTCTTTCTAAGGGTATGTGGCAAGATACTTGCATCATTGGGCAGCAAGGAGTATGGACACATTGTGTTGATATGACATTCTTCATATCAATCACCATGTTTTCACTACATGATTTGTATGATGGAGGTATGGGGAGGCAACAAAATCTCTTGTTGCTTTGGTTGTTCTTGGGGGAGTAAGGGCAGATTTTCTCTCACACTTTGCATGATGTTGCAGGAGTAGGAGATGGCACTATCATGGTGCAAAGGGGCTACTCCTTGGCCTTAGATGATCAAGAGGTACTTCCACTTTGGGAAGAACTTCTTATGTGTAGCAGCATTATGGGAGATGTCTTTGACAAGGAGCATTTCAAAGAATGGAGCTATGAGTTGGCAGGAGCCTATTTGCATGGGCTAGCAGCGCTGTCACTTGGGAGCTTGGGGTTATTGATGGAGTGTCCCCAGGATCACTTCACCATTGATGCACTTGGTGAGCAAGGAGGAAGTGAGATTGATGGATTAGTGGATGGAAACATCTATTACAGAGATATGATCTTCTTAACTTGGATCTCCAAGTATAAGAAGGGTGATCTTCATGCAACATATGGTTCATTCCTCTTCATGGGAGTGTGTCATACCACTATGGAGGAATTATTCATGTACATATGCATCATCTTACTCTCAACACATGGTAAGAATATTGTTTTTGCATCCATTGATTGTCTAACACAGTATTTGCATATTCTTGCCATTCCTATTCAGTGCATTGCTCCACAAGAGGGCAAGCTTTTCATTGAGCTCCATGATCAACATTGCGCCAAATTGTATGATGGAGACAGACATCTCTTATGTGGCCTTGGGCAAGTGTTTTCTTTCAGGTATGTTCAGTTGATGTACTCGACCATTTGCTATTTATGAGTAGATGTCATGACATACATAATTATCCATGTAACAAAAAACAACTTGCCATGTAATTTTCTGAAGCAACAGTTTGGAAAACTGCGCTGTCACTATTGGGAAAACTGTTGGTACCTTCTTACACCACATAAAACCTTCAGCATTTTCCTCATTTTGATGCTGATCATGATTGCTGATATTGATCTTATTTGTATTGGAAGCATGATTGGGAGAGAGACACATGAGTTGGATGTGTCCTTTGGGGAAGGGGATTCCCACACTTTTTGCATTACATGTTCTAATGGGAGCATGAGAGGGGATATGGCCACCACAACCAAACACTTGTTTCCTTTTGTTGAGGTGGGCCATGTGATTGATGGGATGTCATATGGTGATGATTTCCTATCCATCACATATGGGATGATTTGGGCCAGCAGCTTGATTCACAGCATTGGAGAGGAGATCTTTGGAGATCTAGTCTTCATCTTGCCATTTGAGGGCAATTGTTTTACAGCCCAAGATCAGCATATGCTCTACACTTATCATAAGTGGAGAGGAGGACAACGTGGGGTAGGCTCCTATGTCTACCATGTTCAGATTTTCAGCCCACCTACATTGCATGAACTCAAGGTGGAGGAGAATTGTCTGGAGTTGCCATGTTGGGAGGTGACTCATTTTGTATGGATGATTGCTTGGGGATGGAGGATCTACATGGGAAGGATGTTTTCCAATACATTTCAGACTCCATGCCTTGAGAGGACCTCTAGACAACACCTTATTGCCTCCTTGAGTACTTTTCTTATTCATGATGATAGCCATTTGGCTAGCTTGCATGCTTGGGAGGGGCAATTTGGAGATTCATTGATGAGACAACATCTCATTCCTTGGAGGAGTACATCATATGTGGATGCTACAGTAGGAGGAAGGGAGACTTTTCAGTTCTATCCTTGCAGTTGCTTGAGGACAAGCAACATTTGGGAGGGGAGGACTGTAATATTCCAAAATTTGCATGCAGCAAATTGAAATATTAAATTTTGCTGATTTCACTTAGGAGATGAATAAATGGGTAAGGAGGCCCATGCATAATAAAAATCTAAATAAAATCCCTCATAATGTGAAAAGGGATCAACATAAAGGCTGGATTTCACACCTTCATGTGTGAACAAGAACTTTTGCATGTGGACAAGGTGTAGTTTGACCAAGTCAACAACGTTGGGATAGGAGGTGGAGAGCATATTGTGAGACAACGCAGAGATAGTGGGAGGAAGATTCTTTGGTGGAGGAAACCCTAATTGAGTGGGGCCCAAGGCAAGAAGGCTCACACATGGATAAAAGGAGGGTAAGGCAGCCATAGCAAGACATCTTTGGAATGATATTTGATTTGTCTGTTTAGACTTTTCTGCATCCTCTTGCTGTTTAGTAGAGTTGCTGTGCTGCTTAGCACAAGGATTTCTTGTTTAGGAATCCTTCTCCTTTCTTGAGAGGCCTCTTGAAGGAGTTTGCACTGATTTACCTCACATCCAGGCTTGAGGCCAAGCATCCTCCTTCAGCTACAATGTTATTTCTACAGCAGTATAACGTTGTGTTGCAGGGTGTTGCAGTGAGGGTTCACAACACCACTTCCTACACTCATTTTTCAAAGGAGGGAGTCTCCTTTCCTTTGGGAGGTCAGTAAGGAAGGCTCAGGAGCAGATTTGCATACCTTGGCACTTGGCCAAAGGACTTCCATCAGCTACAGCGCAGTCCCTTGTAGGAACTGTGTCATTTCTTGCAGTGTTGCAGTGTGAGGGTCAATTCCCTCAATCTTGAGCTTGTTTCTTAGGGAAAGGGCCAACCCTTCTCCCGGAAACCTTGTAAGAAGGATCCTCCTTCAATTCTTGTAGTATTCAGCTGTATGTCTGCAAAGCTTCAGTTAGACTGCGTTTTTCAGATCTAGATCTGCAGATCTAACAATTTGTACATTGTGCTTTCATGAAACCCTTGCCGGGTTATTTCCAGAATATGTAAAAGGGGCTAGATCCCCATTTTTCTTCATGCTTTGAGTAAATAAACTCCAGATCTGTTATTTCCATTCCATTGTAACTGAAACCCTCTAAAAATCACGCTGTGCATGCTTCAGTAATTTTTGCATTACATAAGTCATGGGGTTTGGGCCTTTTTGAGCCATATCGGGATAGGGAGATCTGTTTAAACAAGCAAAGGAGATTTGTTTCTGAATTTTTTCTGGGTGTGAGTCCCATATTACATAATCTAAGGGATCCCAACGTTATTTCCCTCTGTTATAACACAATTCTTTGGGAATAACATTTTTAGGGTTTATTTGCTGCATTTTCCCCACTTGGGAAGATGTAGAAGTGCTTCTTTTTGTAGCAGTTTCATTCATTTGATGGCTATGTGTTTCTCAACACATTTTATGACTTAATTTCACCCTGCTATTCCAGTATTGTGCTTATGCACTGCGGTACCCCTATTTTGGGATATTACAGTACAATTGCAGTACACTCCGACAGGAGAATAGGTGGAAGACATCCTCACTAAAGCTCTGGGAAAGACAAAGTTTGTCTACTTCAGAGAGAAGATGGGGATGATCAAGAATCCATTTCAATAGCAGAAATGGACTGATGTAGAATTGAGAGGGAGCTGCAGTACAAATGAGGCAGTGAGAGTGGCAGTGTCATGGGTAGGAGTACAGAAGACATCAACACAACAAATGAGGGGTAGAAACACAACATATGAGGGGCAGCAATAGCTAAGCAACAATAGCGCAGAGAATGCTTTAGGGTCAGAGCAGTATGCAGCAGGCAAATCGTTGGAACACTTTCCTCACTAAGAGGGAATGTTGATTTTTTTGTAGCATTGGAAGGTGATCTAAGTCTCAAATTTGGTGAGGAGGCTTAGACACTAGTATTCCAAAGAACCCAGAAACCATTTGTGGACCCTAAGTCTAAACTTAGAGAAATTAAATAATTAATTGGTATTAATAAAACAGAGAATGAATCTTCTAGAGAACGAAAATCAATTCAAGTTTTAATCATAGCCATTGATTAAACTTCTAATCTGGGCCGTTGATTTTTCAATGAGAAGATTATAAAAGAAGGCTTGAGGGTCATTTGGAAAGCATTTCGGGCATACACTCAGTAACCTGAAGGAAGTCGATCTTGAAGGAATAAAATTCGATTTCAGAGGGAGAGTTGCAGGGCAGAGGAAGCAAAGGGCATCAACAGTGTCAGGGCTCGAGGGAAGAAGGACACAGAAGGATGGAGAGGGCAGCACAAAGCAGCAACGCAGAGAGCTCACATAGGGTGACCCAGTCTCACGCAGGCTCTGCGAAGAGAGACATGCAAAGGTGACGCACACTGGGGCAGTGAGTCCTCAGAGTGTCGGAAATTCTTCAGAACATTGATGAGAATTTATCTCAGGTGTTTTCTCATGAAGTTTCTCAGTTAGTCTGCCAGTCTTTTCTTGTAAAGAATTTACTGCTGAAGATTAATATATAAACCTTCATCTGCTGCACCGGTTTTTCCACATTGGGTTTTTCCGAGGACAATTGTCCAAAAATAACTGTCATTGTGATTGGTTCTTATGCTTGCATTTCACTGTTATTTTCTCTATATGTACGAGTGATAACTGCAGTAGTGTTTATTTCTAAATTTGCTGTAAGGGTTTTGTAAATAACTTCTTGTGGAAATAAGTAGGAGAAATAAATCTATAACTGCAGTAGAAATTCAGAATTGAATTTTTCACAAGGAAGATGTGTCATGTTATTTTTCCACGTATATCTTGTGTTACTTGTTCATTGTATGAGATTGATGTTTTATGACGTTTGAATGACATTAAATAAGTAAAAATTAGCAATATATTAGCATTATGAAATCCAACATCATATCAATATATAATTTTTTGGCCTTCATGGATAACTTGAATTCATCTCTTTTCTTATAACTTAATAATGGCTCCACATTAGTACTGCTAGGTACATCACATCTTGGGCAAAAGCAGTTTTAACAAACTCAATGTAAAAGATTCCTAGTCTTTGTGTGCCTTTGTCTTATCTTTTGTTTTCCAACATTAATTTATCCTCTGTTTGTACTAAGTTGATTTTATGCAGATGCCCCATATTTAATATCTACTTCATGAGGGTTTTTGTGGACCTTTACTGATTTGTCAACCTGTTTTTTTGCAGGGTCTGGAGAATCAAGAGCTCTCAGGAATGATCTAGTGCAACTCATGAAATATATGCATTCACAATTCCAAAGGCTAAGGTTGATGTTAATCTATAGAAATGTAGAAAAAATGTTAGGAGATGTATTGGTAGGGGACAAAGCAGTGAATTTGGTATTTTATCGTGAGGCTGTGCCATTTAAATATAGTGGGAAACTAAGTGCTCAAACTATATTAGCTTCTGTTTGGCATGCTATGTCAATTCCTTCTGGTGATTTACCTTTCATACAATTAAATACTTTGGAAGTTTTGGAGTTTTTCCTACAGTCAACAGACAAAGCGGTGCTCCTTTTTGACATTTGTGGATGGGTCCCAAATATATTAGCTGCTGATAGCAAAAATACTAGATTCTCAACAGCCACAAAAACAAATCATACAAATTTAAATCAAGGTAAGGCTTGTGCTTTAACCCAAAAAATGAAAAAGTTTATTATTATTTTCTGTAATTCCTTTACTGCAGTATGGAAATTAAGTGTTTGACAAAACTTATGCACTTTCTTTGCCAGAGGAGGGTTTGGAAAGAGATGGAAGTGTTGCAAAGAAGTCAACTGTTGGAAGCCAGTTGGAGTCTAAGAGTGACAACGACATTGAATCAGTAGGAATGAATTTAAAGAGGGACAGGAACACAAAAATATCTCCTAAATCACCATTAATGATGACTGAGAACCATGGATTTGTGAGTGAACAAGAAATTTGTGAGACTAGTGAAGGACGTTCTGCAACTCTAGTGAGTAATTGGCAAGAGAGTGATCATTCCTCAAGTCATGCCTTGTTTTATGGATCTTCATGCACTCAGGAAGAGTATAATTATTTTAAAGTTTTGTACACTAATCTGTCTAGGATTGCAAGGGATAATATGCTTCCACCTGAACGACAAAGGTTTGGGCTATTATCTAACAGAACTGTTATTTCTGCTTTAAGCATTGATGCCCAACAGAAATCATTACTCATGTTGCAATTTTCAGACTGCCCAAACTGCTCCAAAACTTTTGACAGGGGAGATGATCTTGAGGAGTTTCTGTTGACACCCCATCCTCTTGTGACTGAGGTAGGGCACCATGCGTTTCTTTCCAAGCTTGCCATTTTGTTTGTCCCGAATTAAAGAATTTTATTATTCTGTAAAAAATATTGTTTTTCAGTTTGCTGCAGCAGAATTTTTAGCAGTTCAGTCTGCCAAAGAAGTATAACAGATTCAAATGTTCTTGGGAGGAATCTAAAGCTCCCAATTCAGGTTGCTACCAACTCACATCTCACCATCACTATCACCAGCTAAGCATATGATAATAGAATAACTCTTTGCCACAAAATACTGTTCTGTGCTTTCAAAGAAAGGTTCAAATTCCTTAATCTAGGGTCTCTATCAAGCTACTTTTCAATACCCGTAGGGTTACTAAATGATTGAAACATGGACCATTCTTATCATTTGGAACTTTGGGTTATTAATGATATCTGCCTCATGTGTGTTAGTTGATACATGGTCACCTTGTGACACTTTAAAAGTCATATTTTGACTCCATTTGGACTAAATTATAACCTATTTTCTTGGGGACTTATAAAATTCATAAACATGAAACTTTTTACCAGTGTGGAAAAAGTCGGCAAAAAGTCGCGATTTAATCCTAGAATAGCGATTTTTTCAGCTGGCCGATTAAATCGGCCGACTTTTTCAAGTTTGAAAAAGTCCGGATTAAATCAGGATTTTTTCCAAAAAATCGTTAGTATGGTAGTTTCTTTAATGATATTTCCAATTTTTTTTGGAAAATATTGGCGAAATTTTTCAAAAAAATCGGGATTTTTTCCAAAAATGAATAATTTTGTATTTATTTATTTTTTTATTTTGCCGACTTTTTCAAAAAGCTCTCGACTTCGACTTTTTCCACATTGCTTTTTACAGTGACAATATATAATAGAACTAATTGCTTCTTGATTTGAGATCATATTTTTACTGTCTAATTCTAGGGCACAATAATTATTGAAAGGAACCTCCAAAAGGAGTTTGCTGTATTCCCAATGAAATTCTCAGAAGATACCTTGAAGGGAATTCTTTGTTCATATTTGAGGATAAGACTTGCTGGTGCTTGCTCCATGCATATTTAGTTCAATTCATTCCATTATTTCCTTTGGTGTGTAATTTACTTGAACATGGTTAGGGAACACCTTAGTTATTCAAATCATAGTACTTTTGTTTATAATGAATTCTGAAGTACCACTTGCTGTCTGTCATTTTCTTGTATATTTGTAGCCCATTGTTGTGGCTGCAATACAACATGTTCTTTATCCTTTATCTTTCATGTTAATTATTGTTACAACGATTTATATTCCATGATAATGAAGTTTTTTTACTCCTAGAATCCTCATCTATAACAATTCTTCTCTTTTGGGATGAGGATGGTTGTCCTTTCCATATGTTTTGATCTCTTCACTTCTTTTTGTTGATGATGTGATCTTGTAATATTCCAAATTAGCAGTCAGCTAATTGGAATATTAATTTTGATTAATTTTGGCATTTCCCAATGTTGGGCGGAAATAAAGTGGGTAGGGGACCCACAACTAATAATTAAGCTGAATAAATTCTTTTCCTAAAGTCTCTAAGGGAAAATTGCGGCTCTAATGGTGGGGTCGAATTGGCCTTAGGTGGCAGCGTAAAAGAGGCACAAAAAGGACAACGTGGGATTGGCTAGAGGAAGGCAGCACGTGATTGGCCAAGGAGAGGCAGCGCAGGCTAAGGTGGGACCCAAGACATGCTTTGGGCCTCAATGGATAAAAGGAAGAAGGGAAGGCTCATTTTGGATTCATTCATTCATCTTATTACTCTTGGTCATTTTGATTGAAGCACGCTTGAGTTGGAGAGCCAAATCTGTAGTGCGCACATGAGATCTTTAAGTGGAGATCTGAACCTCTACCTCGGGGGACTTCGAGTGCCCGCTCAGGCGAGGAGTTATGCATTTTGGTGGGGGAATTACACAACAGTAGCAATAGGAAGAGCGTTGCCCCTTCAGGATTGCGAATAGGTAGAGTAGACTGCGCAGTGATTATGCAATTCAGTTTGCTGTGGGTACCGGGAGTGTGGAGAGCAGCAAAGTTTTAACAGGAGATTTGGAAGGGAGGTTAGCCACCTCCTACCAGGGATTTTGGTAGCTCTCTGGAGGCATTTTCCAGTAGATTCATCCAAAGGTTCGATTTACCCAGCAGCGTAGTGAGCCAAGCCCAAGAGGGCCAAATTCCGAATTCAAGCTTTGGGCGAACTCTTGTTGGGTTTTTCTGGGTCTATTGAGGAGAAGCCAAAATTAATTCGGCAGAATTTCCTGGGCAGGTTTGAGGCTTCAAATAGAGATCCTAATGTAGCTAGTAGCTAGAGGAGCGAGAGGAAATTGGGCCAAAATTCCAAGGTCAACATTTGGCCAATTCCTTAGCGGTTTTTGTGGGTTTGGTGAGTAGAGTCCGGGGTTAAAAGCCCAAAATTTTCTGAGCAGAGGAAGCAGCCCAACCAGCGGTTCGAAGTCAGCTAGCAACAACATTTTTGGGCTAGGCAGCGTAGAGACTGAGGCACGCAGCAACACTTTCAGCCATAGTTTTTGCTTGGGTTTGAGTTGTTCTTCAAGCCTGCCTTGAGTAGGCCCAGGTGCAAACTTTCCAGCATCTCAATTGTACTCTTTCCCAATATATTAATAAAATGGCTCAACAGTGATTTTGGCTCCAGTTTGTGAGTTTTAATGGTGTTTGCATTTTTACTTGTCTATTTGCACTATTATTACTGTTAATCCCCATTTGGGATATTACAGTGGTATCAGAGCATTATATTGGCTTAGCCCGTGGAACCCTCCATTCTATGGCAAGACCAGATTAAAAAAAAAGAAAGAAAAAAAAAGAAAAAAAAGAAAGAAAAGAAAAAAAAAGAAAACCAAAGAAATCATGGGAAACTCAGATGCCATGGAAGTAACCTTGAATGAGGTGATTAGGGTGCAACAAATGATGGTTAATGTGGGGAAGAAACTGATTCATGCAACAATTGGGAATCAGGACCATTCTCAATCCGCTATGTCGAGAATGGTGGATAATACATCAAGATGGCATGACATCATTGTAACTGATGTGGAGTTATTGGCAGCAAATTGGCGGGCATACCAATCATTGGGACATGACATTCAAGCGTCCCTCTCTTTTTGGGAGTTCTGTGAATTGAGAGACATGCACAAATAAGGGGGAATTCCGTGGAATTATGCAAGGATGGTGAGTTGGATTAAGGAAGATGAAATAGTAGTTGAAGGGGCCATGGTTGGCAAGGAGCAGTGTTTTAAAAATCGGACTCGGGTTCTGATTCGGCCGAGGGTCGGCTGCTACTCCGACTCGGTATCGACTCGGCTGGTTCAGTTTCAATGACTCTGTTTTTGTAAAAAATACATTAAATATTAATTTTTTTGTAAAAAAACATAATTTTAAAGATTCTCATTCATGTTTCCAAACACAAAGGATTACAATATAGACAAAAGACAACATATGATCAAAGTAGGCTCATGAATATATCCATTAGATCAAAATTGCACCCAGTGCACTGTCTAATACATGATGATGATACAGAGATCAAAACAAAAAACATAAACAAGGAGGTTCTAAATGGCCTCCACAACAAAACATGAATAATCACTGCTGCTAGACATCTGACAAGCCAATGTCGTCTTCCTCAAACTCTGAACCAGAGGGGGAAACCGCTCGCTCCTCCTCCGAATCAACATCTTCAACTGGAACTATAGCCCTACCACCCTGAGATAGATGAGTTATGCACCTCTGTCGTGGCTGACTAGAGGAAGTGCTTGCGTCTGCAACTGGAGGGCTTGGGACTGGGCCTGCTACTAGTGGATTTGCATTGAGCATAGCCTCTACTTGTGTATCGAAGTCCATCCCCACACCAGTATCCTCATCAGAGTCAAACTCTGGTGGACAAGTCTCCACTACCCAATCTGATGTTGGATCAATATCCTCCAACACAATGGGATCTGAATCAGGTCTTTTGTTCAACAATTGGTTGCGTCTTAGTCGGAGGTTGTACTGGACATACACTAGATCATTTAACCGTTTTTGTTCCAAACGGTTTCTCTTCTTTGTGTGAATCCTCTCAAAGACAGACCAATTGCGCTCACAACCAGAAGCACTGCAAGTTTGACTCAAAATGAAGATTGCAAACGTCTGCAATTCAGGACAATGGCTACCAAATGCCTCCCACTATTGTGCTGCAAAAAATGAGTTTCAGTTAGCTCAACAATTTATATCCAACTTTGAAATTGAAATTATAAACAGTTATACAAAATAATAAAATATGAATTTGAAAATTGAAATTCTTTGTTTACCTGGCTCATCTGATTCCCTTGCAATCCTTGCAAGGTTCTTGCTAAAGGCTGAACACAGTGATCTGATTGTGTATCTTCAACTGGCCACTCTCTGTGGGGATCATGTGATCAATGCAGTCAATCAATCCATCTCTAACCTCCCCAGTCAAAGCTCTTGCTTCCTGAGCTTTATAATGATACCTTGGATTCAAAAAATACTCAGCTGCATGTATAGGGCGATGGAGTTGATTGTTCCATCTCTGATCAATGATTGCCCAAATGGGCCCATACTTACCCGCTCTGTCCTTGTATGCTGCCCTTATTTGCTCCTTTGCTTGATCCATAGCTTCATAAATGAAGCCCATAGCCAATCTTACCCCATCCACCAAGTGCAACACCTTAACCAGTGGCTCAGCAAGTTTCACAATCTCTGCTGCCTTTTTCCAAAATATTTTTTCATTGACTTTCCTTTTCACATCTTTGCCATCCTGTTTGCGAGCCCACTAACATTCATTCCATTCATCACTAGAAAACAACTTTTGCAAGTTTCTATGTTGGGCAAGCATAGATTGCAATGTCAAAAAATGTGGTGCAAATCTAGTGATGGCAGGCCTAATAATTTCCTTGCCCCCTGTGTGTTTCCTCATCAGATTCAAAATCCATGAGTGATTGTAAATATATTTTGTGATGCTTTTGGCATGCTCTATAGTGTTCTTGATCCAGTCTATTTTGCCAATATCCTCAAGCACGAGGTCTATGCAATGTGCAACACATGGGGTCCAAAAGATGGTTGGTGTTTTTCCTCTAACAATTTACCAGCAAGAACATAGAGGCATTATCTGTGATGATTTGAACAACATTTTCCACCCCCACCTCTTCAACAACCTCATCCAAAAGATGAAACAACAAATCTGCATCTTTCACCCTATCAGATGCATCAACTGATCTTAGAAACATGGTTCCCCGTGGGCAAAAGACAAGAAAGTTTATGCTGGTAAGGTTCCTCTGATTAGTCTATCTATCTGACATGATGGTACATCCTGTATGTGCCCATGAGTTTTTGAACTCTTTCAAATAATCATAAATGGACATAATCTCTTTTTGCAAAAGAGATCCTCTTGACTCATGCATAGTAGGGCCTTTGAAGCCCTTTCCAGCAGCATATATGGCATCAAAAATAGGTTCATAATATGGTGAACAAGTAGCATTGAAGGGAATATCAGCATCATACCACCATCTAGCAATGTAATCACAAGCAACATCTCTCAATTCTTTTTTCCAATGAGCATCTAAAGTGGGCTGCGCTTGACCTCTACTTGGAGGACTAGGACCATGTGCACTATCAGAGGGAGAAGAGGGCATGAAAAAACTTTTGATAGTACCCTTATTTCTCATTGCACCCTTACCTTTTTCAGAAATAGACTCCATAAAGGTAGGAACATAGAGAAAGGGGTTTGATGCATTAGTGCAAGGGATAGATGAAGAACCCTCATAATCAAAACTTGGGTTGGCAACCATCATGTATTGTATATTTCTCTTCCTCCCAATTTCAGCCTCTATTTCTTTTTGCCTAATTTTGTCTTCCTCAAACTTCTAAAATTGCTCTTTCAACTCCTTCCTAATTTCCCCAATGTTTTTTGCTGTTCATGGAGTAATTTGGCCTCTAAGACCAGCCAAATGTAGTTTAGTCTATGAATGCCCCCTCCACCCCCCTTAATTTTTCTCTTACAAAATTTGCAATGCATTTGATCATCAACCATTTCAGCATATGCCCAAGCAACATCTTTCATTTTAGGGGCCATTTTGGACTGAGTTTTTGACTTGGAAAAAAAAGGTTTAAAGCTGAAAATGAAAACAAAAAAAGACTATTTATTCTATGTTCATCTCTTTCACCAAAAACTATGTTTACCATTTTCATATTTGCAAAAGAAATAAAACAAACAAAGACAGATTTTAGAAGAGAAAAAAAAATACCTCTAGGCTCTAGCCTCCTCAATGCAGCTCCAACAAACCAACTTCTCAATGCTGCTCCAAAACCAACTCCACAACTCTTCACAAATTTCTCACAAATGCTTACTAAAATTCAATGAGATAGATGTGAGGTATTGAGAGGGGTTGGGTAGGTTAAATAGGATGGGGAGGGGTTAGAGACACTAACAAAAACCTAACAACAAAACAAAACCCAGTTTGAAATCCGATTTTTGGATTTTTAGGGGCCTGCGACCGACTTGGAGCCGGTTTAGCTCGGGCTCGGCCGAGCTGGCCGGTTTGTGATCGAGTCGGTGTACGGCTTGGCCGGCTCGGTCACAAACTGGACGCCAAACCAGTTTTTCTACCGAGTCGGACCGGTCGGGGGTATGGCTCCGTCAACTCGACCGATTCTGAGCCGGTCCGACCATTTTTTAAAACTATGGCAAGGAGACATTTGAGCATACACTCGCTGATGAGACACCACTCATTGTTGAGGTAGCCATTGATGGGGTATCCGAGGTTGTGACCAAGTTCTATGATGATAGCAATGCATCACAGGTTGATGACGTGTCGGGAGACAACTCCACCGTTGTTGAGGAGCCGATAGGTAAAGAGGCCTCTAGGTCTATGACAGAATTGTCAGATGACAATCACATGCAGCTGACTAGTGAGCATGTCTTACGTGTTGGAGTGTCTATGGAGGGTGTGCAACCATCCTTTGGGCGAGCCCTTGATGAGGCGCTAGGAGATACAGAGGTATTGGACGATAGTTGCACACAACAGTGTCATCAGCTTCAGGCTGACCTTCTAGCTTTGAAAGGGAAGGCCACATTAGTACGAGAGGCTATTTTGTTGTAGAACGAGGAACTGAAGGGCATGAGAGTGGTTTGTGTCGAGTCAACAACCAAGTCGGCCCACATTGGGGAACGATTTGATTCCCTAATGGTACAACTAGAGGGTACATTGGAGTGTCAGAGCAACCCCCTTCAGACATACATAGACGGGGCTAGCAACATTGTTGGGTCACCTCTTCCCATTGGAGAGAGAGATAGAGGCACCTAGTCAAATCTCATATCTTGACCTAGATAGTGGGATGAGACGATCGGAGTTGCACATGGTGCAACATCCGCATGTTGAGGTTGGATGGCGAGAGATTTTGAGTTGGTACCCGGTGGAGTGGGTTATGGAGATGGTGGTGGACCCGGGTGTACTTCAGCAGGAGTTTCCAGGTGTTGGGAATACTGGAACCCTAGACTGGCATTGGGATCCGGGTGGGACTACCTATCGTTTCCCAGGCAGGCCGGTTGACTATGTCTTGGAGGGTACAGTTGGCCTAGTAGTTGAGCGTGCACATTTGCTAGGGGAGTTTCGGTCATCTCCAGTGGCCAACCAGTTTATGGGTAGACTCCTTGGGTTGTCTTGGTACGTCATTTATACGCGGGGTCACGGGATGATCAACATACTCTGGTAGGCCACCAGACGGTGCCTTGTATGGAGCTAAGGATTCTTCACCTTTGCGTGGGGCACAAAGGTCGCAACGGAGCAAAGCAATGGTGGCATCTCTACTGACACATAGGGAGATTCACTTCTCGGACCCCTCAGGGAGGGTTTGGAGTGAGGATGCATTCATTGGTGAGTGTAGTGATGCGACAGTGGAGCTGATAATATCGATTGGGGGTGGTTCGACATGTAGAGACACCACTCTAGGTCATCACATCCAAGGATGTGTGGGAGCATCTAGCATTGAGCAATGGACTACCGGTGGACATGGTGGTGCATGGTGGTGTACCGTAGTGTGTGGGACTGCTTTGTGGAGTAGGAGTGTCTTACATCACATTGAGTACATGCGAGGTGACTGGTGCCTTGACACAGACAAGGCACGGGATGGTATAGGGTGGTATCCAACAGTGTACAGGGGTATGCCACAGTGTGCAGTGGCAGTACATGGATGATCGGTTGTATGCGGGGGTGTATGGTGCTGCACAATGGGGTCTTAGAGTATTGCCTCCAGGGAGACTTATGGACAGAGACACCGGGCATACCTTTGGGGGTAGTTCACCTAGGATCGACGGGGAGACAGATGAGTGATGCTTGATGACATCGGTGGGGACTCACACGCCTGACCCTCTTCTACATCACTCACGGGTAGAATCGATTTTGTTGTTGTCCTTTGGCACTTTGGGCATGAGCAATGGGGTACGCGAGGCTCACCCAAGATATTTGGATGACACCCAACACACTAGGGGAGAGACTTCTCAGCAGTGGCGTTGGGTTGGTGTGCTAGTTGACAGCCACAGGTTGGGGGATGAGATGATCATCTGCAGGGATGGCATATCAATCATCATTGAGCCTATGCCTGGGGAGCGGGTCATGAGGGAAACATGCGTCACTCTTTTCTCAGGGCATGTCGAGGCGATGCATGAGCAGAGGATACTGGGTACAACCGAGGTAGCATCGCAGTATGTGTATAGGCTCTAGACAATGTATCGCCACATTATCGAGAGGGTGGATGGCAGGCTCAGTGGAGATGGTTGGCAGGAACAGGAGGGGTCCACATACCTTGAGTCGATGGCGAGTTTCAGATATCCATCTATTGGTTGCATTCAGGGGGTGGCTATTTGTCACATGTGGCTTCCAACAGTCATTGGTACTACACAGTGGCAGGCACAGGGTAGGTTAGCATGCATCAAGTTTGCCCATGATATACTGACCCTCTATATTGGTCACATGCAGGGACTAGAGATGAGGCACGTTGGGATTCTTGTTTGAAATTTTCTGAATGTTACATATGCATAAATCTACTGTTAGATCTGGTTATGCTTCTCCTACTTAATTAAGTTATTAATGCTGAAACTTTAGATTAACATCGAAGCAAACACATAACAGACTTTCACCGATTTAAATCTAAAACAGAAAAGTACATGCACACATAGACAAAGTGACACAAGGATTTTTTGGACAATAGTCCCCAGAAAAACCCAATGCGTGAAAACCCGTTTTCTGGCTGCTGTAGTGTTCTATTATTAAGAGTTTTCTGAATACAACAAATCTGGGTTCCAGATCTGAAAAACCCGACAGAGAAAATATGAATTTGCAGCTCACCTGTTGTTCTAAAGCCAAAATATTATCTGATCCACACCCTCAAACGGGATTTACAGGACTCAGCTAGATCTTGGCCCTAGAAACACCAGCGCTGCCCCTGAAGCCCTTGCGTCAGCCTCTGCAGCCTTTGCGTCCCTTTGCGCTGGCCTGGAGAGGGCTGCGTAACCCCAGAATGGGTGACGCAGACCCTACGCTGCCCTCGAGGGACTCTGCATAACTCTTGAGGGTCTCCTGCTGCATAACGCTGCCCAGGGAGAGACTGCGTAGCTGAAGCTGCCCCTGCGCTGCGCAATTGCTGCCCTCTCTGCTTCTGCTGCTCCTGCTTCTCTGGGCTGTCTCTGGAAGCTGCTCTTTGCCTCTTACTGATTCTAGGCACTGGGATCAGACCATCCCCTTTGCCTAAACTCCCCTCTCTGCAGCTGAAACACTTCCGAGAATTCTTAGCAAACCCCGCCCTAGAATCTCAGCTTAGCTTCAGTGCTCTGCCTATGTGTGTTTACAAATGACCCCAAGCCTTTCCTTTATAATTTTCTCGTTGGGAAACCAAAGGCCATGATCATATCTTGAATCAATGGCTAAGATTAAAAGAAAGCACGATCTGTTTGACTTAAGACAATTGCATCACATGTTTAATTATTTATTTTTCTTAAGTTTAGACTTAGGAAATACATTAAAATAATTAATTAATTAAATATCTCCCAAACTAGATGAAATTTCCCAATCCCTTTCTGGGTCTTGTAGATCAGGTATACTCTAGTCCCTCCACAAATTTTGGGAGCTAGAGCACATCTGATGCTATCGCAATACACAAAATCTCAACACTCCCTCTTAGCACAGAGTGTGCTCTAGCAATACATCACACCATGTATCACAAGATTTTGGGCACTAGTTTTTGTGCTGTTGATGCTTTGGCCTGTTGCCCTACATCACTGCATTGTTGATGCCATTCTGTACTACTGCCCATGACATTGTCACTGCCACTGCTACATCTGTTCTGCAACTCCCTCTCAATCTGCTGCATCCGTGCTGCCATCTACTGCACTGCATCTTCTGTTGCTGAGAGAAACAACTAAATCTCTTGCCCAATCTTTGACAGACAAGTCAGATAGGTTGCAACCTCATCACTGAAGCTCCATCGACTGTTGATCTGTGCTGTCATCTGGAGAATGATGCACAGCTATCCCTCTGCACTGCGTAAGCAGACTCCCTCTTCACTGCTGAAGTCACATCAACCTCTTGTGCTGAAATCTGTCATGTTGCTGCTGCGCTGCGCTGACCTCCTGAAGCCTCCATGCTGCTGCTGCTCTACTTTGCGTAAGCAGCTCTGATTTGCGCTGCTGAAGTCACATTAGCCCCTACGCTGCTGCTGCTACGCTACTGCTGCATCTGCACTGCACTGCTCCTTCCAGCCTTCGGATTTTCCTCTGCTTCATCCGTGATCTTTGCACCCACTACTCCATTTGTCCCGCTACTATCTTAAGGCTCCCGTAGCTCGGATGCGATCCAAGAGATGAGTTGCTCAAGGATCCCACCCTCATTCTGTAGCTGCTCTACAGATCCATGTCGCCCCACTTTCGTGGTTCATGAGCGCTCATGGCTGTGTCGTCTTCTGACCCATCATCTACCACAACATCCTTGGAAGAAGAGGCTTCCTTGTCCTTTTTCTTCATAGGACAATCGCTAGTGAAATGTCCTAGTTCGGCACACTGGAAGCACTTGATCTTTGATAGATCTCGCTTCTTCTTCCCTTGTTGCTTCTTTGATGCCAAAGTTGCATCCTCTTCATCTTCCTTCTTCACCTTACTTGATCCCGTGTTGTACTTCTTCTTGGTGAATCTGTGGAGTTCTTCTTGACGCATGATTGCCCACAAGTTGTCCCAGTGGGAAAGGTCCGCTCTGCCCAAGATACTTTGGACAAAGGTTTCCCACTCATCTGTGACCGCATTGAGAGCAATCTTGACCATCACATCATCCTCCACCTTTGCACTTGTGGCAGTCAATTGGTCTCTGATCGACTGTAATCTGAAGATAAAATGTTCCATGTCTTCCCCCTTGGTCATTATGAATGACCGCCCTTGAGTCTCCAGAAGCATCTTCCTTGGGACGAACTTTCCCTCATATAGGGATGTTAAGGCCTTCCACATCTCATTAGCTGTTTTCTTTTCAGCTATGTATGTGACAACATGGTCCTTAACTCCATCCATTATCAGCCGCTTTGCATGTCCCACAACTTCATTATGCTTCCTCAGGAGGTCTGCATCGGTTGGCATGGCCAGAATTCGTTCTACATGGTCTCTTAGACAATATGCCTCTAGGACTATCAGGATTCTAGCCTTCCAAACTACGAAGTTGGATAGGCCATCAAATTTATCCTGATCACGCAGTCCGTGAGGTGCCATCTCCTCAGAAATCTGTTGGAGCTCCTCTTCTCCGTGTTAGAGATCTGGATCTAAGGTCCCTGGCGAAACATGCACCTTTTTCTCCCTCTGACCACTGATTTCCTTTGATTGATCTGCAAGTTTCTTTGGCTAGAAACCCTTTGAAAAGCTGATCTCCTCCCGCTCTTTGTCTCTAGTGCTTAGGCTAAATTTTGAAAACTTCAGAAATTTAACCCCACCAACATCTTTTGAAGTTCTGCAGCTTTGCTTCAGGCACTTCTGGATCAGACAACTTCAGATCTGTGTCACCCTGGCTGGCTTTAGACAATCCCAACGTTGCCTTTGCGCAGTTAGTACGTGGGCCTGCATGGAGACAGCGTAAGACTACGTCACCTTGCCCTCTGCGTGATTTTGTGACTGCTCCCTCTGACACTGCGTTGTCCCTTCAGATTTGGCCTTCTGCTGTTGCTGCTACTCTTCCCGCTGCTTTCTGCAGCAAGATCCTTCAGTCTTCTATTGGTGACCCTGCTAGATCTGCAATAGCTCTAATACAATGTGAAAATTTCTGAATGTTACTTACGCAGAAATCTACTGTTAGATCTGATTACGCTTCTCCTACTTAATTAAGTTATTAATGCTGAAACTTCAGTTTTAACATCGAAGCAAACACATAATAGACACACCGATTCAGATCTAAAACAGAAAAGTACATGCACACATAGACAAAGTGACACAAGGATTTTCTGGACAATAGTCCTCGGAAAAACCCAATGTGGGAAAACTGGTCTTCTGGCTGTTGGAGGGTTTTAATATTAAGAGTTTTCCAAATACAACAAATCTAGGTTCCAGATCTGGAAAACTCGACAGAGAAAATATAGATCTATAGCTCACTTGTTGTTCTGAAGCCAAAATATTGATTGATCCACACCCTCAAACGGGATTTCCAAGACTCAGCTAGATCTTGGCCCTAGAAACCTCAGTGTTGCCCCTGCGTCAGCCTTTGCAGCCTTTGCGTCCCTCTGCGCTGGCCTGGAGAGGGCTGCGTAACCCCAGAATGGGTGACTCAGACCCTACGCTGCCCTTGAGGGACTCTGTGTAACCCTAAGGGTCTCCTGCTGTGTAACGCTTCCCTGGGAGAGACTGCGTAGCACCTGTGTATCTGAAGCTACCCCTGCGCTGCACAACCGCTGCCCTCTCTACTTCTGTTGCTCCTGCTTCTCTACTCTATCTCTGTAAACTGCTCTCTGCCTCTTGCTGATTCTAGGCAATGGGATCAGACCATCCCCTTTGCCTAAACTCCCCTCTCTGCAGCTGAAACACTTCTGAGAATTCTTAGCAAACCTTGCCCTAGAATCTTAGCTTCGCTTCAGTGATCTGCCTCTGTGCGTGTTTACAAATGACCCCAAACCTTTCCTTCATACTTTTCTCGTTGGGAAACCAACGGCCTTGATCAGATCTTGAATCAATGGCTAAGATTAAAAGAAAGCTTGATCCATGTGACTTAAGACAATTTCATCACATGTTTAATTTAAAACTTTAATTATTTAATTTTCCTAAGTTTAGACTTAGGAAATACATTCAAATAATTAATTAATTAAATATCTCCCAAAACAGATGAAATTTCCCTAATCCCTTTCTGGTTATTGTAGATCAGGTATACTCTAGTCCCTCCACAAATTTTGGGAGCTAGATCACATTCGATGCTACCCCAATACACAAAATCTCAACATCCTGTAGTTGTGAGAGCTATGGTGCAACAAGTCCGACTATGGGAGGTAGAGATTTAGCTGATTGATAGATCATTCTGTCTCGTGATGGTCGGAGTAAGGATAGAGAGTGATCTAGTTCATTATTGGGTTGGCACATGGGGGTACTCAGAGTCCTCCATCGGATGGCGAGGTTGACTGTCTCTATTGCTGCATAGGATCGAAGTTAGATGTGGAGGGGTAGATATTGGCATCATGGTGATGCCTAGGCAGGATGAACTTGGCTCTCACTGACCTTCTGCCACTAGGCTTCAGGAGAGGAGGATCCAATCTACACACGGTGGGGAGTATGCCATAATCAGAGTAGTGCAGTATCATCATGGTGGCACCACTCTGAGTTCGACAAGGGGCCTGGTCATCACCGCTCTTTACAGCTCAATACCACTTAGGGATGAGTTGGCTACCATAGGGGGAGATCATGCAGATCTTCCATTGGTCTTTAGTGATTCCCCGATGGCGTGGGGAACCTCAGTAGCTGGGCAGGTGGGCAAGCAACATGATATATGAAGAAGCTCACATGAGCAAGACACTATCTCTGCAGGAATTAGGTGGTATCTTTGAGGGTCTACTCTTCAAGTGCATGGGATGGATTACTTGGAAGGGCAACTTCATGAGGAGTGGGGCACAGTTCCATATCGTCATGATTCCTTACTCACTGATGGTGTGCAGAGGGCTTCTGTTACTTATGCCTGGCAGGATGGTGAGTGGAGCAGGGGGATCTTCATGTTGGACAGGATGGCTTGGGATCCTGGTATTGAGGGATCCCTTCATATCAGGGTGATGCAGAGATCAGGGATGATTCAATGGCGCATCTTGGACCTTGGAAAATTTTGCAGTGATCGTGGGGGAGCATCAGTTAGACAGGATGCTTGTTCAGGCATTGCTTGAGGGCAACCAGTTTTTGGTGGGGAGGACTATAATATTCCAAATTAGCAGTCAACTAATTGGAATATTAATTTTGATTTATCTTGGCATTTCCTAATGTTGGGCGGAAATAAAGTGGGCAGGGGACCCACAACTAATAATTAAGCCAAATAAAGTCTTTTCGTAAATTCCCTAAGGGAAAATTGCGGCTCTAGTAGTGGGGTCGAATGGGCCTTAGGTGGCAGCGTAGAAGAGGCACAAAAAGGACAGCGTGGGATTGGCTAGAGAAAGGCAACACATGATTGGCCAAGGAGAGGCAATGTAGGCCAAGGTGGGACCCAAGGCATATGTTGGGCCTCAATGGATAAAAGGAAGAAGGGAAGGCTCATTTTGGATTCATTGATTCATCTTATTACTGTTGGTCATTTTGACTGAAGCACGCTTGAGCCGCAGAGCCAAGTTTGTAGTGTTGTTTAGCATATGAGATCTTCAAGCGGAGATCTCAACCTCTACCTCGGGGGACATCAAGTGCCCGCTCAAGAGAGGAGTTTTGCATTTTTGTGGAGGAATTACACAGCAGTAGCAATAGGAAGAGCATAGCCTCTTCAGGACTAAGCAGAGGTAGAGTAGACTGCGTAGTGATTGCGCAGTTCAGTTCGGTGTGGGTGCCAAGAGTGTGGAGAGCAACGAAGTTTCAGCAAGAGATTCGTAGGGGAGGTTAGCCACCTCCTACCAGGGATTTTGGTAGCTCTCCGGAGGCATTTTCCAGCAAATTCATCCAAAGGTTTGATTTACCCACTAGCACAGTGAGCCAAGCCGAAGAGGGCCAAATTCCGAAGTCAAGCTTTGGGCGAACCCTTTCTGGGTTTATTGAGGAGAAGCCAAGATTAATTCGTGTTGATTTTTGTAGCATCCGGAAGTGTTCCAAGTCTCAAACTTTGCAGGGAGGCTTGGACAACAACATTCCAAAGAATACATAAATTGTATGTGGAAATTCCACCCGGTTCATAACTTATTAAAATAATTAATTATTTTAATGAAGACCCCAAGTCTAAACTTAGGGAAATGAAATAATTAAAGGGCATTAATAAGTCAGAGTGTGAATCTTTTAGAAAGCAAGGAACAAGTCAAGTTCTAATCATAGCCATTGATTAAACTTCTAATCTGGGTTGTTGGTTCTCCAATGAGAAGATTACAAAAGAAGGCTTGAGAGTCATTTGGAAAACAAGCTGAGCATACACTCAGCACTTGAAGGAGATCGATTTTGAAGTAAGAGAATTAGATTTCAGTGGGAGAGTTGCAGGGCAAAGAGTTTGCAAAAGTAGAAGGAGGAGGGAGTTAGAAGTGATCGAGGTCAGGGACAGAGGGACGCAGTGGGCCACTAGAGGTAGCTCTGGGCTGCAGCGTAGAGAACCCACGCAGACCCTACGCAGACCCTACGCAGACTTATGCAGTCCAGCGCTGGGACTATGTAGGGAAACACACAAACAAGCACAGGAGATAGCAAAGGTTGATCAAGGTGTCAGAGAATTGTCTGATAGAGACGGGAATTAATTAAATATCTCCCAAACTAGATCAAATTCCCCAAATCCCTTTCTGGGTCTTGTAGATCAGGTATACTCTAGTCCTTCCACAATTTTTCGGAGCTAGAGAACATCTGATGCTACCCCAATACACAAAATCTCAACACTCCCTCTTAGCACAGAGTGTGCTCTAGCAGTACATATTACCATGTATCACAAGATTTTGGGCACTGGTTTCTGTGCTATTGATGCTTTGGCCTGCTGCCCTTCATCACTGCACTGCTGCTGCCATTCTGTACGACTGCCCTTGACATTGTCACTGCCACTGCGACATCTATTCTACAGCTCCCTCTCAATCTGCTGCATCCGTGCTGCCATCTGCTACATTGCATCTTCAATTGTTGAGAGAAACAACTGAATCTCCTGCACAATCTTTGACAGACAAGTCAGTTGGGCTGCAACCTCATCATTGAAGCTCCATCGACTGTTGATCTGTGCTTTCATCTGGAGAATGATGCACAACTACAACTTTGCACTACGTAAGCAGACGCCCTCTGCAAAGCTGAAGTCACATCAACCCCTTGTCCTGAAATCTGTGATGCTGCTGCTGCACTACGCTGTCCTCCTGAAGCCTCCACGCTACTGCAGATCTGCTTTGCGTAAGCAACTCTGATCTGCGTTGTTGAAGTCACATCAACCCCTACGCTACTACTACATCTGCAATGCGCTGCTCCTTACAGCCTTCAGATTTGCCTCTGCTTCATCCGTGATCTTTGCACCTGTTATCGCTTGCCGCCTACACCTACCTACAGTTAGTGGGAAAAGCCTTCAACCCCACAGGTGTGGTTGGTGGCAAGGAACTCAGAGAAGGGGCTGTCACCTATTCCCAACTCTCTCCATTTAAGCTATCTCCTAGGTTAGCTAAGGGGGGTGGTCCCTAAAGGAAAACTAAGTTAAAGATGTGAGATTTCTAGGAGAATTGATTAGAAGGAATTACCTTATCAAAGATGACTTGATTTCCAATATGTAAACAAGCATATAAGTATATGAGCAATATTCAATGACGTGTTCAAAATATAGACCGGTGCTTTAAAGTAGATAACAAATGCTTGCTCAAAAATAAAAATCAAGATATAATGACAATAATCCCACAAAGGAAGTGTTAGACCAAGATCACAATATGCAATTAAATTTGCAACACCAAATAGGGGTATTTGCCAATGAAACGAGATATATCAATTATCCATAAGCATAATGATCATTAAAATGACAACATGCACTGAAATTGTATGTAGAAGCAAATTTCCAAGTACCATAGAATTAAACTTGTTGCAAAATTTAAGGAATTTAAAATTGCTTGCATCAAAGTGCTTCTTGAGATAATATTTGCACGTGAATCTTTAGACCGTCAAGATAGCAAAAGAAAATTTGGGAACCTTGCAATGTAAATGTGATGAGATAGTGCTCTTGGTTTATTTTATTAATTAGTTCTAAAGCAATGTTACAATTGAACTCCTGTCCCCAGACCTCACCCTTGCCCGAAATTCGGATCTCACAATGAGGAGTCCATAGGGGTGGAGGGTCCCTAATGTCTATACAACCAACTTAAGTTGGAGGTTAATTTTTAGAGACGCAAGTCTAGCATGCAAAGTGAAATGCGTAAATGATATGGAAATGAGTTTGCAAGTGCTGTGTAAAAGATGGAGATGATTCAATTAAATATGCTTCATAGTTAGAACAATAACTCAAGTTGCCATAAATGGAAATGCTATGCTTCTTTACTTGTAGTATGTTGTGAAACTTATCCAAATGAGGAGTAGATCGCAAAACATAAGTAAGTGATGGCAAATGGAGATTGCAAATTAGGAAATTTAAATGACCATGTGATCTAAGCAATTAACGAAATGAACATATGAGTTATTCACATGCAACTAGACTAGATTAGCAAACGAAATGATGAATGCAAGTGATTTAGTTTGAGAAAATTAAAAGAAAAACTAAGCAAAAGAAAGTTACCCACTCAAGAAGATTTCCTCCCTCTAAATGAGTAGGTGAGATACCATGGGAAAAACTTCCCAAGCTCCCTCAAGAAAAGTCAACTCTTTATTAATGAAAGTGAGGCCCTCTTATAGAAATGAGGGGATTGGGAAGAGCTTACAATATGCATTTTAAATTTGTTTTTTCCCAAAGTTACAAGTGTAAGATTTTAAAAAAAATTACTTGTGAGAAGTTTACAAAGTAAAGACTTAAAGCCTTGAGGTGAATGGCGGTTACAATTCCTCAAAAGAACGAGGATTTAGAAGTAGAGGTGAAGTGATAAGGCGGAACTTGGATTTGAGGTTCCAAACGGAAGAGTGTTCCTTAGCCTAAGCTTTAGCTCCCTTTCTTCAAAATTTAGATTGCTTCCAAGCACACCTATAGGCAAACAAGCAAAAGAGTTAGAATGCCAAAAAAATAGTTAGAAACTCAATGCAAGTATAAAATACACTTTATGTTACAAATTCCCTCACTAAGAACAGCTTGAAAGAGTTGATTTAGTGAGTGAGAATTAGGATTTAAACCCAACAACTTAGCCTCAAATGCTAGATAAAATAGATATGTGCACAAATGAGAGAAGAAATATATGAATTTTTTTTTAGAGATGGAATAGAAGCAAAAGGCTCATGAAACCCCCTTTTAAATAAATCTTTTGATGTCTTATGAGATTGTTGGCTTGAACAACTTGTGAGACCTCTGATATCCTTGGAGCTGACTTATTCCAACCGAAGAAGTCTTCACACTCCAATGGACTTGGCAACCTGTCTTTTGAACACACAAATTTCTGCAAACCAATTGTTAGTGCAAAAGAAACTTGGCATATAGAGGCCATGTTGAGCTTGTCATTTCATCGAGAATAACAAGCTACAACAAGAGCACAAAACATATCAAGTCCAAAGGAGATCTGAGATAGCTACAAATCTCCCCTCCCTAGACAATAGTGCCTTCAGGCAAATGCAAAGAAAAACAACTAGACTGCAATAAATAACAATATCAAATGAAACAAGTATACCTCATCAACCAAAGAATGCACCACAAGAGAAGCTAGTAACCCCAAAGACTTTTCTTTATTCAGCTCAATGACAATTTCGGCATAGTAACAATAAGCACAAGCTTCAAAAAACCACCCTTACAATGAGAGCCCAAGGCTCATTTAAATAGAACTACGGGAGAAAATCCCAATGAGAAATTAAATGACAAGTGGAGAAGGGAGATAATCCCAATGCAGAAAACGAGTGGCTGTAGACTGTTGTAGAACACCTGTAGATGGCAACCTTATCTCCTGTTCAGGCCAGCGTACAAATTTTTCTTCATGTGTGTATCCCTTAACTGCTGATTACTGTGAAAGCCGCTTGCCAAGTGCATATACGACTGAAGTAAATGGGAGACAAACTCCCTCAAAATATTTGCTTGACTGCTGTGATAAATCTTCCATTAAATGACCGCTGCGTATTATCTCTAGTTGGCCTCCGTGGACTGCTGTGATAAATATTTTTAGCTGGCAGCGTGGAGGCGTAGTGGAGTCTAAGGCGTAGACAGTGATCATAAAAACTTTAGTTAACATCTCTTGAAATTCCATCAAAGTCTACGCTGATTTTACTTTGGAGACAAACATGAGTTAGTGGGGGACAAAGTCTGACGCATGTAGTAGTCTGTCCTCCACTAAATTCTTAGCAAAATACGTGTTGAAGGAGATGCCAAACTAGGCTACGTATGATGCTTCTTTTGACTGGTCCTTCGATTTTTTTAAGTGGGGGACAAGTGGGAGGCAAGGTCTGTCCTATGTGGCAGCCTTGTCCCCCTTCAACTTTCTCAAATTTTTTATTTTTTTAACCTTCACAAATGCTCTTTACACTGATTTTTACGACTGCTGAGTGGATAATTCGAGACTCTGTTGAGTGCTTGTTGACTTATGTTTGACTTGGCCCATTAACTCATGGTGATGAAGTGGCTGCCATGTCACACCTTTTGTCCCCCTTTAAACTTTTCAAACGTACCACATATTTATGATATGTGAATTAAATTAAATCATTGAACTTTAGGCGTTACGTGACTTTTTTGACTTCCATTTGACTTGCCACTTGGAATTTTGACTCTGACTTGAGTTGTACCTTATGGTGGGCCCCACATACTTGCCACACCACCTTTGACTTACCCTCAATCTGCCATGTCAAAATTTGACTTATTTTGACTTTGGAAAATTTTCTAAAATTTTCCAATTATTAATTTTTTTTGAATTTTTTCTCATTTTTTCCACTGACATTAGGAAAATCGGCTTTTGAGGGACCATAAGTCATTTTTTGACCCTCAAAGTGGGTCCTAGGATAATGCTGGGTCTCTGAGGATGAATTTCGACTGGTCACACACCCCAGACATTTTCGAAGACCACTTATTTACATCATTACATAGAAAATAATTAAAAAATCCCATTTTGCGGGAAATTTTTAATTATTAAAAAATCCTACTTAGACCTAGTCAAATTCCGCGAAATTTCAGAGATGACCTAGCATGGTAATATACACTGACTCTAGACACTAAGATGTGTTAGGGGCTCAACCTTCAAGCCGTCACCCCGGCTTTGGGGTAATGCAATGAGTGAAAAAACCTAGAAAATTATTCGCCGCTAAACAGAAGGAATAATTAACCAAGTAAAAAAAACACTCCAAGGTGTACTCGCTTGCTGATCGAGTCCCGACATCCTAGGCCTGTTACATGGCTTTATTCATCATGCTAGTGACATTTATACAATATCCCCGTAGGGCTGCGGAATCTGAAGACTGAAGAAGAAAATGATGAGAAAAAGAAGTAGAGTTTAAAAACTCTGTTGAACATGATGATATTTGATGGTACAAATGTTTTCTGGTTCATCCTTGGGCATGGAGTCTTCTCATTGTCATCAAGTGCCACTCCAGTGGTCAACAGCACCCACTGCTCCACTTGTCCTGCTACTGTCTTAAGGTTCCCGTAGCTCGGATGTGATCCGAGAGATGATCTGCTCAAGGATCCTGCCCTCATTTTGTAGCTGCTCTACAGATCCATGTCACCCTGTTGACCGCACTTTGTCAACGACACCATAGCAGTACACCCCCATTTTTCAAATGGGATTCATCATGTTCGACGTGTTCGCACCATTCCGATTCCATCATCAGACGACAATTTATAAACGATGTAAACCCATTTTGCATGTTTATGATGTAAATGATCTAAGTAAGACCATCATGTATGTAACAACTTAAGTAAGCCTAATATTTTGGTGACGATTTCTATCCTAGGAGGTTTTTTGTCTCACTGACTTGCTTGTGTTTCTCGACACAAGTGATTGGCAGAGTTTTCCCCTCTAGCCTCACCCCAAAGCTAGGGTGGATTTTGTCATCAAGATGCTAAGTGAGTCCTAGTGTTTTCTATCGAGTCTTTGTAAAAGTAGTTTGGGAATAATCCTAGCTAATTGGCTAGATTATTTTATTACAAGCTGCTTGGTTTACTAGATCATGTTTTGAGTCACAGAATTGGGTAGCTTTTTGAGGGTCTATACGAATGGGTAGCCCCCCTTTATGTGTCTAAATGTATTTATCTTATGTAAAGAGGGTTGGAAAAATAATTAAATCCCCTCTTAGTCAATTAATTAAATTTTCTGGCCAAATTAATTAAAAATCCTAAGCCAGAAAATTTAATTAATTTTAAGTCCTAGGTGAGTTAAAATTCTTCAAAGGCAAAATTCGTGGGTCCTTAAAAAATAAATTTTTAAAGGTCCCAGGCCAAGGGAATATTGAGAATTTCAAGAAATTTTGGACTCTTGGGCCTTGGTGGTTAAGTTAAAGTCAAAATTTTGAGGTAATTAACTCAAAAATATTATTTTTGAGTTAATTAAAATGGAATTAAATGAAAAATTCGAATTTCCTCAAAATTATAATTTCGACGGTCCAGATTAAAAGATGATTAAATCAATATTTTTGAGTCAATTAAAATGGAATTAAATGATAACTTTGAATTTCCTCAAAATTATAATTTCGACGGTCCAGATTAAAAGATGATTAAATCTTTTTGATGGTTGAGATTATTTTGACAAGGATCAACTGAACTAGCCGTTGGAGATTTTATCTTATAAATTAGAGGTCTTTGTCAGTTTTTCAATCATCCGATCTCTGAATCGTGCACTTGTTCTTGGAAGCTCTTGTGATTTTTTGATGAATAAAGCATAAAGACTTTGGGGTTACAAACTTTGGTGTTCCTTTTTTAGATCTATGTGGTGATGTTGTCTCTAAACTCTGCTACTTCTATTGGTTTTTTTTTGATGGTTGATGGCCTTTATGGATTAATCTGCATACATGTATCTTATGCAGTTTTCTGGGTTTCTAAAATAGCATTTTGATTTAACGAAAATATTAGTTATCTATTTTTCTGAAAGGTCTCATGTTTATTTTTAATCTCTATCAATCTAAAATTCAGATCTAGGTGTGCAAAGATCATTTTCAAGGTTTGAACGTTTGGGGAAGTCTTCAGTTAGACCAGCCGACTCTTAGATTTCATAAATCTGAAAAAGCTCACTGTTTCCTAATTCCCAAGTTTATCTTACAAAATTTTGTTTTTACAGGGTCTTCTCGGGCTTGTGCCTCTCATAATTTCTCTTTTTATTAATTGTGCAAAAATGATTTTAAATTTGGCCACGAAGGCCTTTGATCTGTAAATTACCACTGTAAATTTGCAAATTTTTCTCTAGGGTTTAAGGGTTTATTTTTGTGCATAGTTTTGGGGTTTTTCTGGTTTTGTGCAGGTTTACAGGGAGATTCTCAATTTTTTTTTTTGATCTCCAGTTCTAGGCCCTGGAGGGTAAGATCTGGCCTCAGGATCATTTCTGCTGGCAGATCTGAGTGTTATTTTGCTGCAAAGAGTAAATCTCAGGTGCATCTAAATCAATATTTTAAAAAATCTGAGTTATATTGGCAAATTTTTAATTTCTAGGGGAGAAGGAATTTCATGTGTACTGGTTCTGCCTGAGCTAATCACTCCTGCTATCCCTCATCGCTTTCGTCGTCTCATCTCTAACTTCATCCTTCTGCGTTTGCCGTACGTAATCTATTCTCCTCACGTTGCAAGCTCGTCCTCTTTTCCACTCAATTTCTCTCATCCTCGCTCCTGCTCCCCTTTGCTGTTGTCGATTCACATTTTCGCTGCCGTATTCCTTGACCCTACCATCCCTCCTCATTTCCATTAATCTTGCTGCCCCTGTATGCATATATCGCTCCTAACCTGCAAGGAGGTGTCACATTACCTTGTCGCGTTCCCTTGCTGCCTTTCGTTCCGTCTCTGCACCTTCATGCCGTCCCCATTTCTCCTTCCGCTGCCATATTTCCTCAAGCATTTCTTATGCCCAACCTGCAAACAAACCCACGACATTTCTTTTTTTTAAACAAAAACATTAACGTTAGTTTTAGCCTTAGTTTTATTTTTTTAGTTTTAGTTTTAATTAAATTTTAGATTTTCGTTTAAAATTTTTAGTCTTAGTTCTTAACTTTTAGCTTTTTCGATTTTTTTAAGTTAGTTTAGTTAGCGTTAAATTTAATCTTTGGGGTTTCATTTTATTTAGATTTTAGTTTTAGTTCTTAGTTTTATTTTTAATCGTAACTTTTAGATTTTAGATTTTATTTAACTTTGCTTTAGTTTTAGTTTTAATTTTTTTCTTTTTAGGATTTCATTTTTTAGTTTAAATTGTAGATTTTGAATTTTTAAAGATATAAAAAATAAAAAATTAAAAAATAAAAATAAAAGAAGGCCCCAAAAGTTTAAAATTTTTAACTTTAGGAAATTCTCAAAAATATTAAATTTTTTTACATAGTCAAGGTGAGCTTTAAATTTATTTCTATCTAAAGTTTGACTATAGATTTCTGAATTGAAATGATTTGGAATATCATAAATTCGGAAATATTGGAAATATCTGCCATTTAAATTTGATGGTATTCTCATGATAATATTTTTGTCTCGAATTTAAATCGTTGGTTCAAAGTATTTTTATGGTTAGCTGTGGTTGATGACTTTTAATTGTGGTTTTAAATTACTTAAAATCGGTAATTAATTGTTTAAGTCAACTTTGGAAATATTTCAAGTGATGATAAATCGCATGTCTTTATCAAACCTTGTTAATGCATAATTGTGAGGGTGTTTTATTGAGTATCATTGTGGTGGATTGATTTTTCATACCAATAGTTACATATTAAATACTTGACTTTAATTTCATAACGGGATATTTTTTGACTCCACAAGGCACTGGTTTTAAACTTCAAATCTAATTAGATCTGTAAAATCTTGTTAATCTTAACAAGTACTTGGTTATTTAACTGTGTCTCCTGAATTGGTTGGATTTCAACCAATTCTCCTTCTTCATTTTCGTTAGGGTCTACCTCCCTTGGTCTGTAAGGAGACAGCTTAGATAGAGAGATTGGGGATCATGGTGACAGCCCCCGATCTGAGCCGCTGTCGCAGTGCCTAGACATTTTGTGCGACAACACGCCCCACTTTCGTGGTTCATGAGCGCTCATGGTTGCGTCGTCTTGTAACCCATCATCCGCCACAACAACCTTGGAAGAAGAGGCTTCCTTGTCCTTTTTCTTCAGAGGATAATTGCTGGCGAAATGTCCTAGTTCGCCACACTGGAAGCACTTGATCTTTGATAGATCCCGCTTCTTCCCTTGCTTATTCTTTGATGTCAAAGCTGCATCCTCTTCATCTTCCTTCTTCACCTTACTTGATCCAGTGCTGTACTGCTTCTTGGTGAATCTGTGGAGTTCTTCTTGACGCATGATTGCCTACAAGTTGTCCCAGTCGAGAAGGTCCACTTTGCCCAAGATACTTTGGACAAAGGTTTCTTACTCATCTGTGACAGCATTGAGAGCAGTCCTGACCATCACATCATCCTCCACCTTTGCACTCGTGGCAGTCAACTGGTCTCCGATCGACTGTAATTTGAAGAGAAAATGTTCCATGTCTTCCCCCTTGGTCATCATGAATGACTGCACCTGAGTCTCCATAAGCATAAGATTGCGTCACCCTGCCCTCTGCGTGATTATGTGACTGCTCGCTTTGAAACTGTGTTGTCCCTTCAGATCTGTCCTTCTGCTGCTGCTGCTACTCTTCCTCCTGCTTTCTGCAACAAGATCCTTCAGTGTTCTGCTGGTGATCCTGCTAGATCTGCAATCACTTTGATACCATGTGAAAATTTCTGAATGTTACTTATGCAGAAATCTACTATTAGATCTGGTTATGCTTCTCCTACTTAATTAAGTTATTAATGCTAAAACTTCAGATTAACATCGAAGCAAACACATAATAGACTTTCATTGGTTCAGATCGAAAACTGAAAAGTACATGCACACATAGACAAAGTGACACGAGGATTTTCTGGACAATAGTCCGCAGAAAAAGCCAATGCGGGAAAACCGGTCTTCTGGTTGTTTGAGGGTTTTATTATTAAAAGTTTTCTGAATACAACAAATCTAGGTTCTAGATCTAGAAAACCTGACAGAGAAAATATAGATCTATAATTCACCTACTGTTCTGAAGCCAAAATATTGACTGATCCACACCCTCAAACGGGATTTACAGGATTCAGCAAGATCTTGGCCCGAGAAACCCCAACGCTGCCCTTGTGTTAGCCTCTGCAGCCTCTGTGTCCCTCTGCGCTGGCCTAGAGAGGGCTGTG
Source organism: Pinus albicaulis (assembly GCA_034641835.2). Taxonomy (NCBI): domain Eukaryota; kingdom Viridiplantae; phylum Streptophyta; class Pinopsida; order Pinales; family Pinaceae; genus Pinus; species Pinus albicaulis. The sequence goes on along the minus strand of CM076578.1, from coordinate 1,355,891,734 downwards.
TAACCCCAGAATGGGTGACGCAGACCATACGCTGCCCTTGAGGGACTCTGCGTAACCCTGAGGGTCTCCTGCTGCGTAACGCTTCCCCGGGAGAGACTGCATAACACCTGCATAGCTGACGCTGCCCCTGTGTTGCGCAACTGCTGCCCTCTCTGCTTCTGCTGCTCCTGCTTCTCTGCACTGTCTTTGGAAGCTGCTCTCTGCCTTTTGCTGATTCTTGGCACTGGGATCAGACCATCCCCTTTGTCTAAACTCCCCTCTCTGTAGCTGAAACACTTCTGAGAATTCTTAGCAAACCCTGCCCTAGAATCTCAGCTTAGCTTCAGTGATCTGCCTCTGTGTGAGTTTACAAATGACCCCAAGCCCTTCCTTCATACTTTTCTCGTTGAGAAACCAACGACCATGATTAGATCTTGAATCAATGGCTAAGATTAAAAGAAAGCTTGATCCGTGTGACTTAAGACAATTTCATCACATGCTTAATTTAATTAACTTTAATTATTTAATTTTCCTAAGTTTAGACTTAGGAAATACATTAAAATAATTAATTAATTAAATATCTCCCAAACCAGATGAAATTTCCCAAATCCCTTTCTGGGTATTGTAGATCAGGTATACTCTAGTCCCTCCACAAATTTGAGCTAGAGCACATTCGATGCTACCCCAATACACAAAATCTCAACATCTTGTAGTTGTCAGAGCTTATGGTGCAACAGGTCCGACTATGGGAGGTAGAGATTCAGCTGATTGATAGATCATTCTGTCTCGTGATGGTTGGAGTAAGGACATAGAGCGATCTAGTTCATTATTGGGTTGGCACATATGGGTACTCAGAGGCCTCCATCGGATGGCGAGGTTAACTTTCTCTATTGCTGCATAGGATCGGAGTTAGATGTGGAGGGGTAGATATTGGCATCATGGTGATGCCCAGGCAGGATGAACTTGGCTGTCATTGACCTTCTGCCACTAGGCCTCAGGAGAGGAGGATCCAATCTACACACGGTGGGGAGTATGCCATAATCAGAGTAGTGCAACATCAACATGGTGGCACTACTCTGAGTTCGACATGGGGCCTGGTCATCACTGCTCTTTACAGCTCAATACCACTTAGGGATGCGCTGGCTACCATAGGGGGAGATCATGCAGATCTTCCATTGGTCTTTAGTGATTCCTCGATGGTATGGGGAACCTCAGTAGCTTGGCAGGTGGGCCAACAACATGATATATGAAGAAGCTCACGTGAGCAAGACACTATCTCTGCAAGGATTAGGTGGTATATTCGAGGGTATACTCTTGAAGTGCATGGGATGGATTACTTGAAAGGGCAACTTCATGAGGAGTGGGGCACAGTTCCATATCATCATGATTCCCTACTCACTAATGGTGTGCAGAGGGCTTCTGTTACTTATGCTTGACAGGATGGTGAGTGGAGCAGGGGGATCTTCATGTTGGACAGGATGGCTTGGGATCTTGGTATTGAGGGATCCCTTCATATCAGGTCGATGCAGAGATCAAGAATGATTCAATGGCGCATCTGGGCCCCTGGAAAATTTTGCAGTGACCGTGGGGGAGCGTCAATTAGAGAGGATGCTTGTTCAGGCATTGCTCGAGGGCAACCAATTTTTGGCGGGGAGGATTGTAATATTCCAAATTAGCAGTCAGGTAATTGGAATATTTATTTTGATTTATTTTGGCATTTCCTAATTTTGGGTGGAAATAAAGTGGGTAGGGGACCCACAACTAATAATTAAGCCAAATAAAGTCTTTTCGTAAAGTCCCCAAGGGAAAATTGTGGCTCTAGTGGTGGGGTCGAATGGGCCTTAGGTGGCAGCGTAGAAGAGGCACAAAAAGGACAGGGTGGGATTGGCTAGAGTATGGCAGCACGTGATTGGCCAAGGAGAGGCAATGTAGGCCAAGGTGGGACCCAAGGCATACGTTGGGCCTCAATGGATAAAAGGAAGAAGGGAAGACTCATTTTGGATTCATTCATTCATCTTATTACTCTTGGTCATTTTGATTGAAGCACGCTTGAGTCGGAGAGCCAAGTTTGTAGTGCTGTTTAGCATACGAGATCTTCAAGCGGAGATCTCAACCTCTACCTCGGGGGACTTCGAGTGCCCGCTCAGGAGAGGAGTTTTGCATTTTGGCGAGGGAATTACACAGCTCTAGCAATAGGAAGAGCATAGCCCCTTCAGGACTGAGTAGAGGTAGAGTAGACTGTGCAGTGATTGCGTAGTTCAGTTCGGTGTGGGTGCCGGGAGTGTGGAGAGCAGCGGAGTTTCAGCAGGAGATTTGGAGGGGAGGTTAGCCACCTCCTACTAGGGATTTTGGTAGCTCTCTGGAGGCATTTTCCAGCAAATTCATCCAAAGGTTCGATTTACCCACCAGTGCAGTGAGCCAAGCCCAAGAGGGCCAAATTCTGAAGTAAAGCTTTGGGCGAACCCTTTCTGGGTTTATTGAGGAGACGCCAAGATTAATTTGTGTTGATTTTTGTAGCATCCGGAATCGTTCCAAGTCTCAAACTTTGCAGGAAGGCTTGGACAACAACATTCCAAAGAATCCAAAAATCGTTTGTGGAAATTCCACTCGGTTCATAACTTATTAAAATAATTAATTATTTTAATGAAGACCCTAAGTCTAAATTTAGGGAAATGAAATAATTAAAGGGTATTAATAAGTCAGAGTGTGAATCTTCTAGAAAGCAAGGATCAAGTCAAGTTCTAATCGTAGCCATTAATTAAACTTCTAAGCTGGGCCGTTGGTTTTCCAATGAGAAGATTATAAAAGAAGGTTTGAGGGTCATTTGGAAAACAAGCCGAGTATACACACAGTACCCGAAGGAGATTGATTCTGAAGTAAGAGAATTCGATTTCAGTGGGAGAGTTGTAGGGCAAAGAGTTTGCAGAAGCAGAAGGAGGAGGGAGTTAGAAGTGATCGAGGTCACAGACAGAGGGAAGCGGTGGGCCATTAGAGGCAGCTCTGGGCTGCAGCGCAGAGAACCCACACACACCCTACGCAGACTTATGCAGTCCAACGCTAGGACTACGTAGAGAAACGCACAGACAAGCATAGGAGATAGCAGACGCTGATCAAGGTGTCAGAGAATTGTCCGAGAGAGGTGTGAATTCTGTCTGAGGTGTTTCAGATTTTATCTGTCAATATTTTTCCTTGTAAAGATATCATTTGTTGAAGAATTAATAAAACCCTCATTTGCTGCACTGGTTTTCCCGCATTGGGTTTTTCCGGGGACAATTGTCCAAAAAATAACTGTGTACATGTGATTGACTCTTGTGCTTATGTCCTTTACTGTTCATTTCTCTGCGTATGTATTGGTGAATGTTGTAGTAGTATTTATTTCGATATTTGCCAGATGATTTCTGAAAATAACTTATTGAAATAATAAGTAGGAGGAATAAATATATCACTGCAACTGTATAGTTTTCATATTGAAAATTTCATAATTCGGTAGAATTTTACAGGCAGGTTTGAGGCTTCAAACAGAGATTCTAACGTAGCGATCAGCTAGAGGAGCGAGAGGAAATTGGGCCGAAATTCCGGGTCAACATCTACCCAATTTCTTCGCGGGTTTTTGTGGGTTTGGTGAGTAGAGTCTGGGGTTAAAAGCTCGGAATTTTATGAGCTAAGGAAGCTGCCTAACCAATAGTCCGAATTCAGCTAGCAGCACCATTTCTTGGCTAGGCAGCGCAGAGACTAAGCCACGCAACAACACTTTCAGCCACAATTTTTGCTTGGGTTTGAGTTGTTCTTCAAGCCTGCCTTGAGTAGGCCCAGGTGCAAACTTTCCAACACCTCAATTGTGCTCTTTCCCAATATATTAATAAAAGTCCTCAACAGTTATTTTGGCTCAAGTTTGTGAGTTTTAATGGTGTTTGCATTTTTGCTTGTCTATTTGCACTTTTATTACTGTTAATCCCCATTTAGGATATTGCAGTGGTATCAGAGCATAATCTTGGCTCAGCCCGTGGGAAACCCCTCATTCTATTACAAGACCAGAATAAAAAAAAAACGAGAAATCATGGGATCCCAAGAAAGGTTAAACTCAGATGCCATGGCAGTAACCTTGAATGAGGTGATTAGGGTGCAACAAATGATAGTTAATGTGGAGAAGAAACTGATTCATGCAACAATTGGGAATCGGGCCCATTCTCAATCCGCTATGCCCAGAATGGTGGATAATACATCAAGTTGGCAAGACATTATTGCAACTGATGTGGGGTTCTTGGCCACAAATTGGCAGGCATACCAATCATTGGGACATGACATTCAAGCGTCCCTCTCTTTTTGGGAGTTTCGTGAACTAAGAGACATGCACAAATCAGGGGGAATTTCGTGGAATTATGCAGGGATGGTGAGTTGGATTAAGGAAGAATATGAAAGAGCAGTTGAAGGGGCCATGGTTGGCAAGGAGACAGTTGAGCATACACTCGCTGATGAGACACCACCCATTGTTGAGGTATCCATTGATGGGGTATCCGACATTGTGATCGTGTTCTATGATGATAGCAACGTATCACAAGTTGATGAGGTATCGGGAGAGAGCTCCACCGTTGTTGAGGAGCCGATAGGTACAGAGGCCTCCAGGTCTATGACAGAATTGTCAGATGACAATTACATGAAGCTAACTAGTGAGCATGTTTTGCGTGTTGGAGTGTTTATGGAGGAGGGTGTGTAGCCATCCTTTGGGCTAGCCCTTGATGAGGCGCTAGGAGATACAGAGGTATTGGACGATGGTCGCACATAACAGTGTCATCAACTTTAGGCCGACCTTCTAGCTTTGAAAGGGAAGGCCACATCAGTACGAGAGGCTATTTTGTTGCAGAACGAGGAACTGGAGGGCATGAGAGTGGTTTGTGCCGAGTCAACGACGAAGTTGGCCCACATTGGGGAATGGTTTGAATCCATAATGGTATAGCTAGAGGGTACATTGGAGTGTCAGAGCAACCCCCTTCAGGCATACATAGACGAGGCTAGCAACACTGTTGGGTCACCTCTTTCCATTGGAGAGAGACCCACCTAGTTAGATCTCATATGTTGACCTAGATAGCGGATGAGACGATCAGAGTTGCATAGGGTGCAACATCCGCATGTTGAGGTTGGATGGCGAGAGATTTTGAGTTGGTACCCAGTGGAGTGGGTTATGGAGATGGTGGTGGACCCGGGTGTACTTCAACAGGAGTTTCCAGGCGTTGGGAATAAAGGAACCCCAGACTGGCATTGGGATTCGGGTGGGACTACCGATTGTTTCCCAGGTAGGCCAGTTGACTATGTCTTGGAAGGTATAGTTGGCCTAGCAGTTGAGCGTGCACATTTGCTAGGGGAGTTTCGGTCAGCTCCAGTGGCCAACCAGTTTATGGGCAGACTCCTTGGGTTGTCTTGGTACGACATTTGTATGCCGCGTCGCGGGGCGATCAACATACTCTGGCAGGAGCTTGTCGGAGGAGGTGGCATTGGCATGCCACCAGACAGTGCCTTGTATGGAGCCAAGGATTCTTCATCTTTGGGTGGGGCACAGAGGTCGCAGCGGAGTAGAGCAGTGGTGGCATCACTATTGACACATAGGGAGATTCACTTCTTGGACCCCTCAGGGAGGGTTTGGAGTGATGATCCATTCATCGGCGGGTGTAGTGATGCGATGGTGGAGGTGATGATACCGATTGGGGGTGGTTCGACATGTAGAAACACAACTATAGGCCATCACATCCAAGGATGTGTGGGAGCATCTAGCATTGAGCAGTGGACTACCGATGGACATGGAGGTGCATGGTGGTGTACCGTAGTGTGTGGGACTGCGTTGTGGAGTAGAAGTGTGTTACATCACATTGAGTACACGCGAGGAATGACTGGTGCATTGACACAGACAAGGCACGGGACGATACAAGGTGGTATCCATCGGTGTACAGGGGTATGTGGTAGTGTGCAGTGGCATTTCGAGGAGTACATGGATGATCGGTGGTATGCGGGGGTGTATGGTGCTGCAAAACGGTGTCTTAGAGTATTGCCTCCAGGGAGACTCATGGACGGAGATGCCGGGCATACCTTTGGGGGTAGTTCACCCAGGATCGACGGGGAGACAGATGAACGATGCTTGACGGTATCCATGGGGACTCATACGCCTGACCCTCTTCTACATCACTCACGAGCACAATCGATTTTGTTGTTGTCCTTTGGCACTCTGGGCATGAGCAGTGGGGTATGCAAGGCTCACCCAAGATATTTGGATGAAACTTAGCACACTAGGGGAGCGACTTCTCAGCAATGGCATTGGGTCGGTGTGCTAGTTGACAATGACAGGTTAGGGGATGAGATTATCATCTGCAGGGGTGGCATATCAGTCATCATCGAGCCTACGCCTGGGGAGTGGGTCACGAGGGAGACATGCGTCACTCTTTTCTCAGGCATGTCGAGACCATGCATGAGCAAAGGATACTGGGTACAACCGAGGTAGCATCCCAGTATGTGTCTAGGCTCCAGACGATGTATCACCACATTATCGAGAGGGTGGATGGCAGGCTCAGTGGAGATGGTTGGCAGGAACAGGAGGGATCCACATACCTTGAGTTGATGGCGAGTATCAAATATCTATCTATTGGTTGCATTCAGGGGGTGGCTATTTGTCACATGTGGCTTCCAACAGTCATCGGTTCTACACAGTGGCAGGCACAAGGCAGGTTAGCATGCATCAAATTTTCCCATGATATATGGACCCTCTATATTGGTCAGATGCAGGGACTAGAGATGAGGCACGAAGGGATTCCTGTAGTTGTCAGAGCTATGGTGCAACAGGTCCGACTATGGGAGGTAGAGATTCAGCTGATTGATAGACCATTCTGTCTCGTGATGGTTGGAGTCAGGATAGAGAGTGATCTAGTTGATTATTGGGTTGGCACATGGGGGTACTCAGAGGCTTCCATTGGATGGCGAGGTCGACTTTCTATGTTGCTGCATAGGATCAAAGTTAGATGTGGAGGGGTAGATATTGGCATCATGGTGATGCCCGGGCGAATGAACTTGGCTCTCATTGACCTTCTGCCACTAGGCCTCAGGAGAAGAGGATCCGATCTACACATGGTGGGGAGTATGCCATAATCATAGTAGCGCAACATCAACATGGTGGCACCACTCTAAGTTCGACATGGGGCCTGGTCATCACCGCTCTTTACAACTCAATACCCCTTAGGGATGAGCTGGCTACCATAGGGTGAGATCATGTAGATCTTCCATTGGTCTTTAGTAATTCCTCGATGGTGTGGGGAATCTCAGTAGCTTGGTAGGTGGGCTAGCAACATGATATACAAAGAAGCTCACATGAGAAAGATACTATTTCTGCAGGGATTAGGTGGTATCTTCGTGGGTCTACTCCTGGAGTGCATGGGATGGACTACTTGGTAAGGCAACTTCATGAGGAGTGGGGCATAGTGCCATATCATCATGATTCCCTACTCGCTGATGGTGTGCAGAGGGCTTTTGTTACTTATGCCTAGCAGGATGGTGAGTGGAGCAGGGTGATATTCATGTTGGACAGGATGGCTTGGGATCCTGGTATTGAGGGATCCCTTCATATCACAGCGATGCAGAGATCAGGGATGTTTCAGTGACGCTTCTGGGACCTGGGAAAATTTTGTAGTGACCATAGGGGAGCATTAGCTAGAGAGGATGCTTGTTCAGGCATTGTTTGAGGGCAAGCAATTTTTGGCGGGGAGGATCATAAATTTTTAAATTAGCAGTTAGCTAATTGGAATATTAATTTTGATTTATTTTGGCATTTCCTAAAGTTGGGTGGAAATAAAGTGGGTAGGGGACCCACAACAATAATTAAGCCAAATAAAGTCTTTTCCTAAAGTCCCTAAGGGAAAATTATGGCTCTAGTGGTGGGGTCGAATTGGCCTTAGGTGGTAGCGTAGAAGAGGCACAAAAAGAACAACGTGGGATTGGCTAGAGGAAGGTAGCACGTGATTGGCCAAGGAGAGGCAATGCAGGCCAAGGTGGGACCCAAGGCATACGTTGGGCCTCAATGGATAAAAGGAAGAAGGGAAGGCTCATTTTGGATTCATTCATTCATCTTATTATTCTTGGTCATTTTGACTGAAGCACGCTTGAGCCGGAGAGCTAAGTTTATAGTGTTGTTTAGCACACAAGATCTTCAAGCAAAGGTCTCAACCTCTACCTTGGGGGACTTCGAGTGCCCGCTTAGGAGAGGAGTTTTGCATTTTGGTGGGGGAGTTACACAGCAGTAGCAACAGGAAGAGCATAGCCCCTTCAGGACTACGTAGAGGTAGAGTAGACTGCGCAGTTCAGTTCGGTGTGGGTGCCGGGAGTGTGGAGAGCAGCGAAGTTTCAATAGGAGATTTGGAGGGGAGGTTAGCCACCTCCTACCAGGGATTTTGGTAGCTCTCTAGAGGCATTTTCCAGCAAATTCATCCAAAGGTTCGATTTACCCAGCGGCGTAGTGAGCCAAGCCAAAGAGGGCCAAATTCCGAAGTCAAGCTTTGGGTGAACCCTTTCTGGGTTTTTCTGGGTTTATTGAGGAGAAGCCAAGATTAATTCGACAAAATTTTCTTGGCAGGTTTGAGGCTTCAAACAGAGATCCTAACGCAGCGAGCAGCAGAGGAGCAAGAGGAAATTGGCCGAAATTCCGGGGTCAACATCTGGCCAATTCCTTCCCGGGTTTTTGTGGGTTTGGTGAGTAGAGTTTGGGGTTAAAAGCCTGGAATTTTCTGAGCAGAGGAAGCAACCCAACCAACAGTCCGAAGTCAACCAACAACAACATTTCTGGGCTAGGCAGCGTAGAGACTGAGCCATGCAGCAACACTTTCAGCCACAGTTTTTGCTTGGGTTTGAGTTGTTCTTCAAGCCTGCCTTGAGTAGGCCCAGGTGCAAACTTTTCAGCACCTCAATTTTACTCTTTCCCAATATATTAATAAAATGGCTCAACAGTGATTTTGGCTCCGGTTTGTGAGTTTTAATGGTGTTTGCATTTTTGCTAGTCTATTTGCACTCTTATTACCGTTAATCCCCATTTGGGATATTACAGATATTCCTAGCCTCCTCTCTCGTGGAATCACAAAGACAACTTGATGCGGTTTCCTGTTTTTGTGACCTTCAAAAATTGACAATTAACATAAGTAAAACTAAGGCAATGATCTTCAATACATCAATGTGGGCTCTCTCTTCCTATTACTTTGACTTCCATGGGTAAGAGATTGAAATCTCCAGGATGCATACCGATCTGGGGATTTTTTTTTCAGACCTTCTCTTCAACTTGAGACATACTTTCTAGCCTTGATTCAGCAAGTGATATGTCTCCCTTTCCTTTCTTGAGAGATTGTGTTTGTAGAGTTACTTCTAAGACATCATATCCAAGATGTACCTTTTGGATATGATCATCCAACCCATGTCCTCTATGCCCCTGAGGTTTGGAGCCCTAGCTTGCTCCAAGCTAACTGGGTTGAATAAAGTACAATTCGTTATGTTACAAAACATCATTAGGTGCAAATGAATTTTTCCTCAATCCATTTGGGTGGAGTTTGAAGCACATCCTCTATGCTTGCAGGCCATTTTCAGATTGGCCTCTTTACTTCATAGAGTTTGGATTTCTAGTGATTTTGCTTCGGGGAGGGATACATAACCTTATCATGCAGACTTCCCTTAATTCCTTTCCTTTTCAAGCCTATCTAGGTTGGTTTATTGTTGGATTTCTAAGGTCTGCAAGTTACTTTAGTTTGTGGCTATCTCTTTTGACCACCTCCTCCATTTTAGGGACTCCCTAGATGCCTTGGGCCACAAATAGAACTTTAACAATGTAATAAAAAAGGACATTTATAGAAATAATGTTTAGGTCACTGGGGTTGCACCTCTTAAGGGTCTCATCCCTAAGATGGATTTATGTTTTGAGCACTTCTTGCAGCTGAGAGATGGCCTTATTGTTTGACCTATGTATAGATTCAAGAACTAGATGCACACCCTCAAGACCTCCCTTAGTTCAAAGTGGCTCTTATCAACTTGGGTTGAGTCCCATTAGCACACATGTGATGAGAACATTCTAAGTGACGTGGATCAAACATTCTTTTAATCTTAACTGTTGATTAGAGATTAGATCACGACCGTTGATGTGTCAATGAGAAAAGTATAAAGGAAGGGCTTGGGGTTAGTTGGAGGATACACACAGAGTCTAAGAGATCGAATTCTTCTGACGGAGCAGTGCTCGGACGAAGATCAGATCTGAGTGACTCAGAGAAGCAGTGAGGGGCAGATGCAGTGATTCGTTAGGAGGGCCAAGAGTACAACGCAAAGCGAGGGCCAAAAGACGCAGTGGAGGCAGCGCAACCATCAGAGGGTGTGACGCAGTCCCTCAGGAGGGTGACGCAGGCCCACGCAGGGCTCACATAGGAGTAGCGCATTGTCTCCAAGGAAAGTCTGAAATTTTGTTGGACACTGGGGTTTCTGAACCGGCAGGGCTGAAAACCATACTTCGGAGAAGGAGCTCCACATAGAGCTAGGGTGATGCAATCCCTCAGCTAGGGCCACACAGTCTTATGCAGTGGCAGTGTAGAGCCAGCTGGGGTTTCACCAGTTACTCATCCGGATCAGTTGGGACTTGTGAGAGTGAGGTATATCTCACATTTTTCTCTGATTGTCGAGGTTTTCTTTGTTGGGTGAGCCGGTTTGTGGCACCCTAGATGTACTCAGAAACTACTGCTTAATAATAATAAACCCTCATATCTGCTGCATTGGTTTTCCAGCATTGGGTTTTTCCGGGGACATTTGTCCGAAAATTTGTGTCCTTTGTCATATGTGCATGATGTTCAGTAAATGATCTGTATTTGTTTAGGCTGCTAGTTGTTTTTACTTCGATGTTTTTCTAAATAATTTCAGTTAAATAACTTGTGTATAATAAAACGAGTAGGAGAAGTAAATCAATATTTAGCAGTATGTTTTCTGTGCTCAGGAATTTTCACAAGTAGATGGAGAACACACTTGTGAGGACCACAAAGTGTTTGATTTCCTTGGAGAGTTCGATTTTCCAGAGAGTTAGCAATGCTGGAAGAGTTCGAGCTTCAGTATGGAAACAAAGACAAAGAGGGGTAGGGACAATGAGGCCGATGGAAGTCTTCCAGATCCAGTGAAGTGCATTGAAGAGAGGTAGAAGAATCACAGTGAGACTAATATTGCACAGCCTCTAGTGGAAGTTCGATTTTTCTGGAGAGAAGTTGAGTTTCAGTTCCAGAGGTCGGGAGAGGGTCCCAAAAGGCTGGAAAGACAATTTCTCAGCTAGTGGCCGACACGACGACTACAGGATCAGCTGATTTAGGCTATGCATGAGAAGAGACTGCGTAAGGGTGATGTAGGCCTTCGCAGATCAGGTTGGACGACTCACTTGGATCTTTAGTCAGAGCTCGAATTTGCTTGTGGGGTGAGCAAAATTCCTCACTAGATTTTTGCCAGTATTTTCTCTGTAGGATTGCCAGATTAAGGCATCCAAGTTGTACTTAGAATTTCTCGCTAGTGCATAATAATAAAAACCCTCAGCTGTTGCACCGGTTTTCCCAAGTTGGGTTTTTCTAGGCACTTTTGTCCAAAAATAACTTTGTTAATTACTGTGTGTGTGCTAGTATTTTCGCAGTTTCCATTACTATTTTTCTTCTGCAGTTTATTTGTGAAGATCACAGTGTGAATTATTTGATATTTGTCGTAGCAGATAAATTGTTAAATAAATTAACAATTAGAAAAATAATTTCCAGTTGTTGTGATAGATGAAAAACTTCACATGGTATCAAAGCGTGAGTGATCAACTAGGAAGCTCAGAAGCGGAGGAGAGAATTTCACTTTTCAGAGTGAGCAGTAGGCTGAAATTCTCAGAGGCTGCGCAGTGCCCAGACAGGCAGTGCAAATTCCTGGGCAAGGGTTTGATTTTCAATTGCAGAGTTACAGAAAATTCAAGTTGCCTGAAATAATGATTCCAACAGTCAGAGGGAGCAACAACAAGTCATATTTTCGTTGAGCAAATTCCTTGGTTGAACGCAGAGGGTTTTGCGACAATTTTCAGTTACAGAATCAATGTCGAGTGGAAGAGAAAAGCACACACGAGGGAAAATTTCTCTCAAGGGGCTTCGATTTTTCGAAGTTCGATTTCTCCAGGTAGATTGGTAGTAACTGAGTGCAGATTTTCTCCAAAAGGGAGTGCGTATAGCAAATCCAGTAGCCAAACAGAGGGAAAGGAGTTTTCAACAGATTCAGAGATGGCCACAACAAGGCTCATAGATCAGGGCAGGTTGGAGGTATTGAGATTTTGGGGTGTTGGGGTAGCATCGGATGTGCCCTAGCTCCCAAACTTTGTGGAGGGACTAGAGTACATGAGATCTCCAAGACCCGGAAAGTGATTTAAGAAATTCCATTTTGTATAAGAGATATTTAATTAATTAATCTTTTTAATTAAGGACCCTAAGTCTAACTTAGGAACTTTAAAAGATTAAAGTTAATTAAATTAAACATGTGATGAAAATGACTTAAGTCACACGGATCAAGCATCTTCTAATCTTAGTCGTCGATTCAAGATTAGATCACGACCGTTGATGTTTCAACGAGAAAAGTATAAGAAGAGGGCTTGGGGTCAGTTGGAGAACACACACAGTGGCAGAGCACTGAGACTAAGTTGAAATTCTAGGGCTTGGTTTGCTAAGAATTTCAGAAGTGTTTCAGCTGCAACGAGGGGCAGTATTGTCGAGAGGGATGGTTTGATCCTAGGCCAAGAGTACAACTGAGACAGAGAGGCAACATACCAGAGCAGCGCAGAGGCAGCTAGGAGCTACGCAGTCCAGCATAGGCCACGCAGAGGCAATGTAGGGGTAGCAGGAGGCCAGCAGGGCTGACGCAGGCCCAGCCAGGGCAACACAGGGACAGCGTAACCCAGTCTGGGGTGACGTAGGCCCTTCCTGAGTAGCGCAGGGGTTGACGAAGCAGCGCTGGGGTTTCCGTGGGCCAGAAAGGGCTCGAATTCATAATTCCCCGTTGAGGGTTGAATCAACCATATTTTCCGTCTCTGAAGATAGAGGTATTGCTTGCCATATTTTTCTCTGTAGGGCCAACCAAGTTTGGTGCCCAAAAATGTTGTACTCAGACTTTGCTTAATAATAAAACACTCTAGTAGCCAGAAGACCGGTTTTCCCGCATTGGGTTTTTCTTGGGACAGTTGTCCAGAAAATCCTTATGTCTCACTTTTTCAATGTGCATGTATTCAATTTAGACCTGTATGTGTAGCCCGTTGATGTATATACTTTAATGTTAATGCTGAATAGCCCGTAGATGTATTTACTTCGATGTTAATGCTGAAAATTTCACATTAATAACTTAATGTAAGTAGGAGAAGTAAATCTGAAAATTAGCAGTAGGGTTTCTGTTTGAGATATTCAGAAATTTTCACAAGAGGGAGCCTCCAACTATGTCATCTAGAAGGCTAGGACGTCCTTCCTTCTAGATGAACACACCCTGAAGACCGATGCAAAAAATGTGGCAGCGGTTCCCCAAGACCTCGATCAGCAGAAGGAGTACAAGAAAGAAATGGCGAAGGCAAAGAGGATGATTTTGGATGGTGTCCTTCATCATCTAATCTCACACGTGGCCGACAAAGGGACAACCAAGGAGATGTGGGATGCTCTGTTTGAGCTATTTCAGAGTTCTTCCGAGCAACAAAAGATGTTTCTCTAGGAGAAGTTGAGGAACACTAGGATGCAAAAGGGCGAGAGCATAGATGCCTTTCTCACTCAGATTCAGGAAGTGCGAGGTCAGTTGTCAACCATTGGGGAGGAACCCCAACCCACATAGTTTGTACGATTGGCACTGAATAATGTCACTGGCAAGTATTTGTCCATAGTATATTCAATAGAGATACCTTGCCAAAGTGGGACAGGATGTGGTCCGATCTACAACAGGAGGAGTTGAGGAGGGCTTTGTTGAAGAGTACCATCAGTGGCAGCAACAACAAGGGATCGAAGAGTGAGGAGGAGAATGTGGCCCTAACATCTAAGGGTCGTAGTTTGGGGCAGGGGGAGCAGAAGAAAAAGAAGGACCTGTCAAAGGTCACGTGTTTCAGATGTTGTGAGTTTGGTCACTACAATACACAGTGTCCTCTCAGGAAGAAGGACAAGCAGGAGAAGCAGGACTAGGCAATGTTGATAAATATAGGGCAGAGATATTAGATGATTTCTCTTATAATGATAACTGCTTGTGAGGACTTTTTACTTTTCTTAATTAGGTTCTTCTTGTACTTGACTATTATTTTGTATTCTTCTTCATCAAACAACTATCAAGCCATAAAGAACAATGAGACAAAGGACACAAGATGTAGGAGATCAACCAGAGCCAAAATCTCTCCAACCTGAGAGGGAATCCCACAAGGTTTCTTCTTCTTAGAGAATCTTCAATTGACGAATTCCAAGACCTAGACCCTTGTCCAAGAACCCCTTCAAGACAAAGTCAATGCTTCCTCTTTGAATAGCTTTTCCTTCCAACAACTTCGACCTACTTAGCAACTGCAACTGCAGCTAGAACTTCGACTTGCCCAAAAACTGAAAATTCGATTTGCCCAGAAAATTGCAACTTCGACTGGCCCAGAAAGTGCAACTTTGATTTGCCCAGAAAATTTCAACTTCGACTAGCCCATAAATTGCAACTTCGATTTGCCCAGAAAACTCCAACCCCGACTGGCCTATATTCTCTCTTTTAGAGAACTCAAATTCTAGAACAACTCTTCTAGGTGGTCTAACTTCACTTCTGTAACTCGGCTTCCTTGCAACAATATGTGCCCTAATTTGTTCGCACATGTGGAGAGAAGTAGCCCAAAACAAAACTCAAAACAACAACTTCTTCTTCTTCCTTCGACCTCCTCTTCTTTGCACTTCTTTTCGTCTTTATGACCAAACTTGTGTGAGTGAGAATGTCTCCTCCAAATGAGGCAGAGTGCCCTATATATAGGCTTCCTTGAGCCTCCTATTAGGCCACTTGACAAGTTCTTAGGTCGACTTGTTGCTCCATTAGGCCGACTTGATGCTTGTATGATTGACTTGGTCTTGGAGGGTCTTTTGACTTTGATTTGACTCAAATAATTTTCTTACAATATGTAACATGCCCAAATGGGTCATTCATACATGACAATGACTCAATGACTTTATAACAAACCTAGAAGCACTCAATGGGTTATTTGACCTATAAAAATAAATTCTCGAGCATCAAACCCATGCCTCAAGACTCACAATAATAAATTTATTTGTGTCTTTTCATTAAATACATAAAATCATGATTACATCTGTCATTATGAAGACCAAACCTAGTTACACATTTCAACACTCCCTCTTAACTAGGGAGGTATTTATAATCCATACTAGGTACTTGGACATTCTCAATCTGAAGAATTCTCATAAGAAGAGTCAGATTGGTAACCCATCTATATAGCATCATATCGTTCAACATTGTCACATAGCAAGGCCTTGAATAACAACTCTGTCTCTCCACAAGATCAGAGCACAATGCTGGGGAGACCAATGATTTATAGACACCCTCATCATTGTCTCTCTTGGAACATACCACCCGAGTTCTCTCAAAGTATGTTCCACCGAGACTATTCTTATCTTGGATTCCCAATCCTTAAAGAATATCGGTCCTTTACGACTACTCTTATCTTGGATGCCCTACCACATCCTCAAAGAGTATCAGATGCCAGATGCTTACCCAATCCTTCATTCTATCTTCTCAAGTGAAGACAAGAATGATGTGTCTATCACTCCCTCTTAACTAGGGAGGACATACCCATTCCAATGAAGGAATGTACCCAAGCTCCTTCTTAATCAGGGACTTTGACCAATCTCCCTCTTGACGAGGGACTTCCAACAACTCTTTAGGTGGAGATTATGGGACAACCCACTGCTTAAATAGCTTCTCCTTTCGATGTCATGAATCTTTGTTATGGATCCTACATCCTTTTGGGTCTTCTTGTAGGGCACAAATCATCCATCGCTTTCATTCATTAATCATGTCAATCATGTCATCCTTCTTTTCATCAGAAAGTGATCCATTAGTCCATATCTGGCCTTCCTTCATGCCTTGCTACTTTCTTCATGTCATGTTTCCATAAGGACCTTTCATCCTACCACATGAGCATCTGTTGTAGAAGACATCTACATCCCTTCCCTTGGCAGCGCTGCAATAGCCCATCCAGATATTTTTCAAAAATAGAAAATGATTATTAAATCAAAAATACCTTTGTGATGGTCTTTCATCATGACGTCTCCTTACTTGCATCAACATCCTGCATAGGTATTGACACATCTCCAAAAGATATATGATGTCAAGGGTCTCTTTTGTTTTTAAACTTCATCAGAATCTTCATATATTTCCTATGGATATATCATAGTAAAATCTTCTAGTCCTTGGATGTTGATTTCCTTCTTCATAGTTGCATTTTTCATGATCTCTTCCTTTCTTTATTCACACATTTCCTCCTAGGAATTTCCCATCATAGTTCCTTCAACTATGTCAACCACCTCATATTTCATATGAGGGCATATTATGGTGAATACATCTAGTCAATGTGTGAACCATGCCTTCATGCATCTTTTCACAAGAGGAGATCCTTTCTTTTGATCACGCCCTTGAGGTAGAGCACTGATTCATGATATCGACAACCATATGACATGACTCTATTTTATCAAGTACAAGCAAACATACCTCATCCCTTTCTTTTGGTCATCTAGACTTCCTTCGAAAACTTCCTTGATTGAAAGAGCTTCAATCCCTTGACATGCTTCACTTCTTTTGACATGATACCATCATCCCATGAATCCCATACAAGTTGGAATTCCTGATGAGAGACTTGCTTCTTCCAATAGGTGAACCTTCTAGTGAAGATTCCAATGGGGATCTTGATCATCCTCATCCTGCAAATGCTCCTGTTGAATGATGTGTGATGAGCTCTATACTAGATGAATTTATTTTTCCAATAAGTACTCCTTATGCTTTCAACGAGGTTACCAAGAGCTACATCCTTCTATAGGTGACATCCACAGACTTCTATTTCAGCTTGTAGAAATTTGATAATCCAACTCCGGTTTTCACTTTCTCCTTATTTCTCCCATATAGTTAGATGCCCATTCCCATAGCCATACATTCAACAAGCTGGAAAAATAAATATTTTCTGAAAACACTAATTCTGGAAATTTCACAATGCTGAAATGCAGAAATAAAAACTCAGAAAATAAATTAGCCACACATAGAATTTTGACACGCTGATTTTTGGTCAACTTGACCCTGGAAAAACCCGCTACAACTCTTGGGGAAAACCAGTTCGAAAGCTTCTCTTATTTCTAAAAAAAATGTTTTTACAGTGAACAACAATACACAGTAAAAAATTACAGCGAACACTAAAACCACTTATCTCGATTTTCATGCCACCTTCTACCTTGAAAATTGTGCCAAACAACAAAACATAAATTTACAGAAAAATTATAGCATTAAATGCTATACTTGCAGCCTTGAAAAAAGTGCCAGAATCTGTCGGTATGGACTGTACGGATTCTATACGGACGGGATAGGAGTCCCTTCCTCGATTTTCGTGCCCAGAAAGTCTGCCTCGAAAATCATGCCCTTTATTGCTGATTCTGCTCCTCGAAAACAACATTGTCCTTTCCTCGAAATGCATGCAAACTGCTGTACGGATTTTCTGCCTCGGTAACTGTGCCAATAAACGCTGCTGTAAGGATTTTGAACATTGGGAAGTGTGCCCTCCTACTGTACGGATTTGCTATGTGTCTTTTGCTGCTCTCCCTCCGCTCAGAAATTTCTCTTCAGCTTTCTCTCCTCCTCTCTCAATCTGCTCATGAAGAATGAATGACCTTTTCCCTCATTTTCCTCCTTTAACCTAACCCTAAGTGACTTTTGGGAAATCCCTAAATCTAATGGCTGAGATAGCTTTAGATCTAGGGTTGAGATTAAATGCTCATTTAAATCTCACTTTCTGTTTTTTAATTCACCACACTTTAATAAAGACCCACTTAGTCATTTATTTCCAATGTCACTTTTCACTTTCTAATTTCACATTGACTTTATTAAAGTCACTTTAAAATTAGACTTTAGTAACTTTATCACTTAAAGTCACTTTTAAATTAGATTTGACTTTATAACTTTATAAAGTCACATTAGGAGAAAAAATTAAATTCTTTTGGACACTTTTCTTTAGGCCAAAGATCAAAGCCTTAGGGAACCACTTGTCCTCCGATAACCAAATTTCAACACTCCCTCTTACCGAGGAAGGTGTTCCTCACCACACTCATCTTGTCTCTGAAGTAGCCATGCTTGCCCCGTGGTAAGACTTTGGTAAGAATATTTGCAACCTGCTCATTAGTGGAAATATACTCAAGCTTCACAGCTCCCTTCTGAACATAGTCTCTGATGAAATGATATCTGATGTCGATATGATTTGACCTGTCATGAAATACTGGATTCTCCGTGAGTTTAATGCAACTCTGATTATCACAGTATATCACTGAAGGTTTCAAAGGTTGACCAAATAAGCAAAAAAACATCTTGCGAAACCATATGGCCTCACAATTGGCTAGACTGGCTGCCATGTACTCTGCTTCCGCTGAACTCAATGCTACTGACTACTGCTTTCGGTTGAACCACGACACCACTGCCGAACCCAACCCAAAACAACACCCTGAAGTGCTTTTCCTATCAGAAGCACAACCTGCCCAATCAAAATCAGTGTAACCAGCCAGTCTCACTCCATCCCCCTGCCTATAATCCAAACCATAATCCACTGCCCCTTGCAAGTACCGCAAAATGTGTTTTGCAGCAACCCAGTGAACCCTCCTGGGCTCACACATGAACTGGCTCATCGTGTTGACTGCAAAACATATATATGGTCTAGTGTTGACCAAATACATCAAGGAACCAATCAACTGTCTATTCAATGTGGGATCCACCAACTCGGAATCTGAAGCGTGAAACTTCTTCTAGTTGGTGATCATCGGTGTCGACATGGGTCTACAATCCTCCATGTGGAACTTGCCAAGGATGTCCACAATATACTTCCGCTGCCCCAGGAAGAAATGCCCCTCCTCCTACCACACCTTCAAACCCAAAAAGTAATGCATCAAGCCAATGTCCTTCATCTCAAACTCCGATGCACGATCTCTCTTGCAAGGCTCTATGAGTCTCTCTGCACCCGTAATAACCAAGTCATTCACATACAACACCAGAATGAGAGGCTCCTCACTTATCACACTAAAGTAAAGGTTCAGATCTGCATCACTCTTTGTGAAACCCATCTCCTGCAAGTATGTATCTATCCTAGAGTACCAAGCTTTAGGAGCTTGCTTCAGGCCATAAAGGGCCTTCTTCAGTCTGCACACATGGGACTCCTTCCCATGCACCTCAAAGCCTTGTGGATGTTCAATGTACACCTCCTCCGGTATGAAGCCATTGAGAAATGCGGTCTTCACATCCATCTGGTGGATCTTCCAACCCATCTCTGCTGCTATCGATATGATGGAGAAAATCAAAGTATATCGATCCACGGGAGCAAAGGTCTCCTCATAATCAACTCCCTCTACCTGGGAGAACCCTCTAGCCACAAACCTTGCCTTGAATTTCTCAATGCTGCCATCTGCAACATACTTTACCTTGCAAAGCCATCTAGAAGTAACCACGGATTTGCCCTCAGGCCTCGGCACCACCTCCCAAACATCATTCTTCATGATAGAAGAATACTCCTCCTGCATGGCCTCTCTCCAAACCTGCTGGCTAGCTGCCTCCTCATAGCTAGAAGGCTCAGAGTCAATGATGTTGGCAACCATTGCCATATAGCTACAAAACCTCTCAGGTGGTCTGCTCTCTCTGACCGGCCTCTTAGGCCCAGCAACAGATGTGGCCTTTCTCAAGGTATCCTGAAGCCACTTGGGCTTCCTCTTCCCTGAGCACACTTCTCCCACCGGAGAATGAAACTCCTCCTCATCATCATCAAGAGCCTGA
This sequence comes from Pinus albicaulis, assembly GCA_034641835.2. Classification (NCBI taxonomy): domain Eukaryota; kingdom Viridiplantae; phylum Streptophyta; class Pinopsida; order Pinales; family Pinaceae; genus Pinus; species Pinus albicaulis. Next base: position 1,355,871,694 of record CM076578.1, on the reverse strand, counting down.
ACTCCTGACTGTCTGTCTGCTGTCCTCCTGCCTGAACCTGAACCTGTAGACGCTGAAGTACCGTGTGAACTGTCCATCAGTGGACTCCCTAGTGAACTGCTTCCGCGCTTGGCCGCATGCCGCCCGAGCACTGCCTCTTCCGACTCGCGAGCCACCGCTCATCGATGGACTCCGACACCGTAATCGATGTACCTCCCATCCTCTGATCTCGCCCACCGGATCCTTGTGACCACCAGTTTGCTTTCTCAGGGTCTCAGTTTCACCAGAGGACAACTCCGGTGACCTCCCGAGCCCCGTCTCCCGCGAACTTCACATCCCGCCTGACAACAACTTTCCTCTGTGCAGGAATGTAAATCCGAAAGGCCTTTGAGGTTTCACTGTAGCCCACAAAGATACCCTTCTCTGCGGTGGGCTCTAGTTTGGTCCTCTTCTCCTTGGGTATGTAGGAGTATGTGATGCACCCAAAGATACGAAGATGACCAATATCAGGCTTCTTCCTAGAAAAAGCCTCCGAGCTGCGTGTCTCAAGGCACGATGCGACTTCTGTTCTCGCAAATATATAGCAAGGGGCCTTTACCCACAAAAACAAATGGCAACCGATCATGTGGCATGGCTTTGGGGTAACCCTCCGATGATCCGTTCTTCAAATCGCAACCCCGTTTTGAAGCCCTTAAAAGTTGCATGAACTCAGGAACCCCTCCTGGGTTGAAGTCAACAATAATTTCAACAAACTCTCCAAGGGTGTACTCTCCTCCATTGTCCGACCACAGGGACTTGATCTTTCGACCTGTCTGTGTCTCCACAAGAGCTCTGAACTCCTGAAACCGCTTGAAGACCTCACTCTTGGTCTTCAAGAAATAAATCCAGGTCCTCCTGGAGTGATCATCAATGAATAAAACATAGTACTCATATCCACTCAAGGAAACATGAGACATTCACCGTTCAGTGATTTTAATGAACAACTAAGTATCCCGCCGATCTCTGCCATCACCGCCGAGTGATTGGCAAACTTGCCCATCGAGACATCCCTTCCCAGGATTTAAAAGTGATCAAAGACCGAAACCGGCACACCTCCGTAGTATATCTCGGCACGTCCCCAAGGCTCACGGACAGAGTGCCTGGGCTCGCACAGGCTCGAACTGCTAGCTCACCAGGTACTACCGCTCAATGCCAGCCGGAAGGCAAACTTCTGTACACCTTTGCATGGCGTACACAAATCACTCTAGTCGAATCCTACCGGGAGCGCCCTGGGATGAGGGTCGCACTCTGTCTCCTTGAACAGTATCTCATATCCTCTGTCCTCCAAAGCTGAGACGGATATGAGGTTCTTCCTCATCCCTGGCACATAAAGAACATCCGACACCTTCAAGGGAGGTTTAGACTCCCTCTGAAATGTCAGTGTTCCCACACCGACTGCTCTAACAACTCTGTCATCACCGAGTACTACCTCTATATCAGTGCCACTCTCTGAAAGCTCCGAGAAGTACTCACGGACTCCTGTCATATGACGTGAAGCCCCACTGTCCACATACCAGATACCCGAAGATGCTCCGCTAGTCGAGGGAAATGCATGCTCCCTCTGAACCTCTGTGGCAGGTAATCCTACACTAGAGGACTCACACGCAATGAACCCAAACTCCCGGTCAAAGCTTATCCGTAAAGTCCTCTCATCTCCGCCGAGTGCCTGGGCGGCCTCCTGTTTCTTCTTCGGACACACAACTGCATAGTGTCCCATCCTCTGACAATTCCAACACTTCACCTTGGAATAATCCTTCTGCGTGTTCCCCTGTTTACCTTTACCTTTGCCTTTGCCCCCACCACCACTTGTGGAAGCTTGCTATTTTCCCTTGCCTTTCTTGCCTCTTGCCAACAGTGCTACATCCTCATCTTGCTCAACTGGTTTGGTTGCCCCAAGATGGCTCTTTCTGATTTCTATCTGTATGCAATCATCCCAGAACCTCTCCCAAGTGGGAAGGGTCTCATGTGCACAAACCCCATCAGCAAAGTTCAGCCATGAACTGGTAAGGCCATTCACTGCAATCCGCACCAACTCAGTGCGTGGAATGACCTCTCCAATTGCTGCCAATGCATCTCTCACATTAGTAATTTTTGTGAGATATCCAGCTGCACTATCAGTCTTAACCCATCTTAATGGTCTTCAGCTTCTCCCTTAGGACCATTTTCCTGTTCTCATTGGTACTCTGGTAGAGATTGGTTAATGCTGTCCACATCTCATGAGCATATCTCTTTCCTCTCACATGAGGAATGCAATGGTCTATGAATCCATCTAGAATCAGTCTCTTACCCTTGTTATTCTTTTTATTAAGGGAACAGGGTTCTGTGCGGTATGCACCATGATATCCCAGACTTCTGCGTCCTCAAAGATGCTCTGCATTCTCTCCTTCCAAACGTTGTAGTTACTATGCCCATCCAACCTATCCTCCACCCTTAAGCCCAAAGACATGCTTGTTGTCCTAATAAACTAAAAATAACACTGCTGTAGTAAAGGTAATGATATCTGTGTGAAAAATCAACTTGCTGTAATTTTTCTTCTTGCTGTCCCAAACTGCACTTTTCAGCAAGATAGCTCCGATACCATGTAGAAATTTGATAACCCAACCTCGGTTTTCAGTTTCTCCTTATTTCTCCCATATAGTTAAATGCCCATTCCCATAACCATACATTCAACAAGCTGGAAAAATAAATATTTTCTGAAAACACTAATTCTGGAAATTTCACAATGCTGAAATGCAGAAATAAAAACTCAAAGAATAAATCAGCCACACATAGAATTTTGACATGCTGATTTTTGGTCAACTTGACCTTGGAAAAACCCCCTACAACTCTTGGGGAAAACTAGTTCGAAAGTTTCTCTTATTTCTGAAAAAATGCTTTTACAGAGAATAGCAATACACAGTAAAAAATTACAGCAAACACTAAAACCACTTATCTCGATTTTCGTGCCACCTTCCACCTTGAAAATTGTGCCAAACAACAAAACATAAATTTACAGAAAAATTATAGCATTAAATGCTATACTTGTAGCCTCGAAAAAAGTGCCAGAATCTGCCGGTACGGACTGTACAGATTCTATACGGACAAGATAGGAGTCCCTTCCTCGATTTTTGTGCCCAGAAAGTCTACCTCGAAAATCGTGCCCTTTATTGCTGATTCTGCTCCTCGAAAACAACACTGTCCTTTCCTTGAAATGCATGCAAATTGCTGTACGGATTTTCTGCCTCGATAACCATGCCAATAAATGCTGCTGTAAGGATTTTCAGCCTTGGGAAGTGTGCCCTCCTGCTGTACGGATTTGCTGTGTGTCTTTTGCTGCTCTCCCTCTGCTTAGAAATTTCTCTTTAGCTTTCTCTCCTCCTCTCTCAATATGCTCATGAAAGAATGAATGACCTTTCCCTCCTTTTCCTCCTTTAACCTAACCCTAAGTGACTTTTAGGGAATCTCTAAATCTAATGGCTGAGATAGCTTTAGATCTAGGGCCGAGATTAAATGCTCATTTAAATTTCACTTTCTATTTTTTAATTCACCCCACTTTAATAAAGATCCACTTAGTCATTTATTTCCAAAGTCACTTTTCACTTTCTAATTTCACATTGACTTTATTAAAATCACTTTAAAATTAGACTTTAGTAACTTTATCACTTAAAGTCACTTTTAAATTAGATTTGACCTTATAACTTTATAAAGTCACTTTAGGAGAAAAAATTAAATTCTTTTGGACACTTTTCCCTAGGCCAAAGATCAAAGCCTTAGGGAATCCCCTGTCCTCCTGTAACCAAATTTCAACACAACTATCTTTCATGCTTCGTTATGATGATGTTATGAGCTCTTTCTTTCACTCGTACGCTTCTATGATGCCTTCTCCTAACATGATGCATCCTATCATGCTTCTAATGATTCCTACCATGATAGTTATACTTTACAATAGAAGCTTGAAAAGAACTAGGTGAGGAAGAGCTATCTCAACAATAGTAAACATTTTTAGTTCCTCCATCTTGAATTTCTTCTTTTCAACTTTTTCCACTTCTTCAATGATATAGGCTTCTCCCCCTTTACGTTTGTTGTTGTCCTTCTCGAGCTTAGGACAATCTCTCTTGAAGTGTCCATATCAACATTGCACGAAGCGAGGACGCGGAAGCGTCATTTTCCAAAAATCTAGGAAGCTAAACGTCTATTATATATATATATTTATATTTTTTTTGCATTTATATTAAATTAAAACATCCCAAATACCAAACTAGTTGTAGAAGACATGAAAACATGCATATTTTTACATAATTCAAGATAGATATGGCATCCATGATTCCATTTTACATCAATGATTAATTATTTGAGCATCAACCATCTATATTCTAGCAATTACAAACATACATAAAATTTTTAAGCATATTATAAAACGTAAAACATTTAAGCATATTATAAAACATATTATCTAGCAAGTGAGCAACTGTCAACATTAGTCATGTCCAAAATTCAAATAATAATGTTTACAAAATAGGCCTCTTGGCCACCACCAAGACAAAAAAGTTGAAATTAACAACAAGCCAACAAGTCTAATCTATGAAAAAAGTAGTAAATTGTTAATATGTCTATTAATCTCTCCTCTTTCCACCACGAACAGTACGTGGCGGTGGGCCTCCATGTGGTGGCAATGAAAAAGATGGTGGCTATGGAAGTTGTGGCACTGAAACTGATGAAGATGAAGCCCCTGCTGTTGGTGTTGAAGCGGGGAACCTGGGAACCAAGGGACCAGATGAGGGTGGCATCTCAACTCGATCATCATCGTCTTGGATAAGAGCATCCTCTAATTGCTCTAATCGCAACACTCCATCCTCCAAATTGGGCTCCTCTGGATTCCTGTCCCAAACCTTAAGGTCTTTGTTAGTCTTTGCATCACAACAATAATGGGACAACAATCACAAGTTGTAATGAACATAAACCAATCTCTCTGCTCGGTTTAAACTCAACCTATTCCTTTTAACACTATGGATGAAAGAATAAGAGCTCCAACAACTCTCTGCAGAAGAAGTGTTTACCACCTGTGATAACACCTGCAAGGCCAAAGTCTGTAGAAGTGGAGTAGCACCTCCATGCATGTTCCACCACTCAAGATGTTAGTGTCAGTATTTGCATCCTGCCATCAGTGATAAAAAATCCTGTTTTCATGTCATGTTAGTGGTCTCACTCAGAATTTTTTTATCATTCCACTAGGTCATGCAAAAATTTGGTCACTAATTAGGGTATTGAGATCATTACTACTCTTTTCACTTCCATGGTCAATGAACATCATCATGGTCAGGTCATTCATTGTTGAAAGAGTCCCATAGTCATCATTCAACTCATTCTTCCATGTTGTGCCATCATTAGGACATAGGGTCAAAATCATGAAAATTGGTCATTTCACCATCAAATTCATCTTTTGAAGGAGTAGTAATAGTCAAATGTCTTCAACAATTTTAGGTTCCAAACTATCATTTCCAAGTAAGTGGTTTTGTGTTTACCATATTTGTCTCTCAGTTGTGCTTGGAAAGCTCATTTCCCTCTCCTAGGGTTTTGAGGACATTTTTCTTGGTTTCATGACTTCCATGGTTAAATCATCAACAGGACTTGTATCCTAATGCTCTTACACCTTCCCCTATCCTTAATAGACTTTCCTAAATACTTCCCATCACTCCTATCTCTCAAAATCAACATTTTTCCACAAGCCCTAGCCTATTGCTACAATTTGACACTTTTCGAGACTAGGCCTGTGTTTTGCCATTTTGGACTCCTTCCCCTCACTCAATACTTGAAATTCCACTTTCCCCTACTTCTTAACATCCCTCCCTACCTCCAAATATTTTCGTAAGAATTTAGAAGCCCCCTATCCCCTTATTTCCCTTCATTCGTATAAATTGCCCAAATGCTCTGTTTTGCCTACATTAAAACCTAATTTCCTCTCCCATTGAGCTAGGGTTTTCTATGGAATTAGAGACATCTAAGCAGAGGAGGCATAAGGGAGGTCATATCAGCAAGTACCCGGGTAGGGTATGTTCTAGGAGAGACAATGATTAAGGTCTCTATAAATCATTGGTCTCGCTAGCGTTGAGTTTAGATATCGTGGAGAGATGGAGCTATTAGTCAAGGCCTTGCTATGTGACAATGATGGTTGATATGATGCTATATAGATGGGTTACCAATCCGATTCTTCTTATGAGAAATTCTTCAGGTTGAGAATGACCAAGTACCATTATGAATACCTCCCTAGTTAAGAGGGAGTGTTGAAAAGTGTAACTAGGTTCGGTCTTCATAATGACATGTAATTGTGACTTTTGTAAATGATGTAAGGAAGAAAATAAAATTATTATTGTGAACCTTGCTTCATGAGTTTCATGAGCAAGTGATTTTATTTAAGCATTGGGTTTTGTCATGTAAAGTTAGAGAATTAATGTCATGTATGAAGAGCTCTTCTTGAGCACGTGTCAAATGTATATTAGTCTACAGAAGTGTCTAGAAGCCTTCCAAAGACAAGCACAATCTCTCTTCTGAAGTCAGGCTCCAAACAAAGATAAGAAACTCTCATGTCGGCTCACATAATAAAGACACATCTATTCGGATGATCAAGTCGGCTAATTAACTGTGGGAAACTACTATATAAACCATCCTAGGGTCTTCAACAAGCTCATATCTCTTTGAAATGGGCTCGGATAAGATCACTGATCTCGGCCAAGATTGCAGGAGACATAATTCAGAAGATCACAGGAAGAAGGCTCAGATAAACTACTGTTGAGGAGTTTGTGTTTCAGTTCAGGAATAGGTCTCAGACCTCTCTGAGATATATTCAAATCACACCACAGTCTCTCAATACTTACAAGAAAAGGGATCTCGATGATACCACAGTGACATTACTTCTATCTCGGCATAAGACAGGATAATATATCTTGGTGCTACCTTACAGTGATCTCGATACAGTGCCAATGGTTTCGATGATGCAACCATACTAATGATCTCAGTGATGCATTAGTGATAATGGTCTCAATATGGTTTCAATATCATCTTAGAGATAAGGGCTCCATGAAGGGGACAATATTGTCAAGGCAATGAGGTAGATCTTGGTATCAAGGCAATGATGAAGATCTCGGTGAAAGAGGAGTCAAGAAGAGGATTTGTGTCATGGTCTTGCAGTGGCTAATAGGTAAAGGGTCTTGGTCTTGGTATTCATCAATTGGAATCTCTATAAGAAGAATTTGTGCGGGTTTTCCTCTCAAACAGTGAGAGGTTTTGGCCCTGGCTCATAGCCTACATGCTGTGTCTCTTGTCTACTTTATTTTCATGCATTGGGTACTATTTGATGAAGAAGAACTCTAATAATCTAAGATGATGAAGATCCTAATCTAAATAAGTAAAACTGCATTCACAAACAGTCACTAATGAAGAGAAATCACCTAATGATAATGCCCTAGACTTCTTAACAAGCCCCTGCACAGTGCTTGCACATAACTTCTGGGAATTTCGACCTTCCTCTTACTACCTCTCCTGTAACTAGAATACTTCCTCCTGAAATGTTGTTGACCTCCTCTACCACCTGCTACTCACCCACTAGGTCTATCTTCTCTGCTGAGTCCCTGCTACTGAGAAAATCGAATTGCGTGGGCAACTGAGTATCTGCACCAGTGTGATCTTTATCACCGCATCGATCCCTTCTTATATCTTCCTGTTGGGACTGCAACGACCAAGATTAAATCTTGATCGATGGCTTAAATCATTTCTGGATCGATCTGTGTGAGTTTCCAGAGAATTCTCACCTTGACTTAATTAATTCTGATTAATTAACCAGTTTTCCTAAGTTTAGACTTATGAAACATTAAAAATTGGTTAATAATCTAATAAAGTCATTTCTAGGTGGAATTTCCAGAAACGATTTCCGAGTTTTGGAGATTTCATGTATTCTAACCTCTCCACCAAATTTCGGGGCTAGAACACATACGATGCTACAGAAACTAACAAGCCAAAAATTGCAGGATTGTGTAAATAAGGCGAATTTCAGAGAAGCCGAGAACAGAGGCGCAAGAAGTCAGTTTGACAAACATTGACTTGGAAGAGAAGAAGAAGCTGTTCAAAAGGTCTTGTGACTTGGTCTTGGAGAGGTTAGTTGGTCAAGGATCTTGGTCTTGGAGTTCATCAATTGAAGATTCTTTAAGAATAAGAATTTCGTGGGTTTTCCTCTCAAGATTGGAGAGGTTTTGGCCTTGGCTGATCGCCTATATCTTGTGTCCCTTGTCTCATTATTGTTTATATTTTTGATAGCTGTTTGATGGAAAGAACACAATAATAATCAAGCTAAAGAAAAACCTAATGAAGAGAAGTAAAAAGTTTTCACAAGTAGTTATCAGTGCTAGAGAAATCACCTCATCTCTCTACCCTAAATTTCTCAACAATTTCCATAGAAAGAATGATGTTCCTGAAGGAATGAAGCTTTGAAGCTTCTTTGATGATATGATGATACAAAAAAAAAGATCCTTTGTGGCTAAAAGAAAGAGGTTTCTGTTATAAAGAGGAAGCTTGGATAAAAGAAGCAGTATATCTCCCCAGTTAAGATGGAGGGCATATTATGACAACTATAGTAAAAGACCTTGAAAAAAGAATGAGATCGAAGAATAGCTAAAGCACTACAAATGGTTGTTCATGATTGACGAAGTTATAAACAAGATTTAGATGTTTTGGAAGAAGTGTTGAGACCGAGTTTGGTGTTGTTGGAAAAATTGAAGAAAGAAGTTTCCGACAAATCTGTTTGGATAATATGATGACCCAAGCAACATCATAATATTTGAGGACCCCAGAGGTTTGTGCTAACTTGTATATATTTGAAAGTATGTTACTAACTGGGGTTGTGATTGTACAGACAAATGTTTCAATAAGAAGGTTGAACATTTTGGAAGCATGCTTGGTCTAGTGGATGTATCTGAATCCTGATTTAGTTGACAGGGAGATATGAAGCATCTTGGGACGACAAGATGCTTGTGAGGACATCTGGCCGGCCTGTGATGATGTCTAGATCCTGAAGTAGGGAGGGTATCGTTGGTCTTGTGGAGCTCCGACCTTGGATACGATACCTAGATCCCTGTGGGTTGGTGTTAGCATTGAAGCATGGTGGCACCTATAGTGGCAGAAGCTTAGATAACACCTTAGTCCCGTTTGGACAGATACCTTGGTCAAGTATTTGGTCCATAGCACTGCGTGTGTTGAGACTCTTCATAGCACATGTCAATTTGAGTTCATCCTTGTAGCTATGTGTGCAATTATGAATAACTCCCTAGTTAAGAGGGAGTCTTGTGAAATGTAACTAGTGTTGGTCTGCATAATTGTATTTGAGTCATAATGTAATTGTAAAAAGAAAGATTTTTTTTTTTTTAGCATGGGTTTCATGCTTTATGTTTCTAGGTCAAGCTTCCATTGAATGCTTCTAGGTTTGTGTCATTGTCATTATTTTATAGACCCTTATTGGGCTTTGAAAATCAAGAAAAAAATTATAAATGAGTCAAAATTTGTTATATTAGTCCCCTCCACCAAGTTGGCCAGCCCACGGTTCATGTTGGCCTCAAGGAGCAGCCTCCAACCACTATTTATAGCAATGGATTCAACCTATTGTGAGTGCATAATAAGAAATAATTCGATCTGCAATCTACAAGTGAAGAAAATGTGCGAAGAACTGAAGGAAGGAAAATCATAAGAAAGGACAAGGAGACATATATATAATCTAAGGAAGCTGAATTTTCTGTCACACGTGCAAGAGATATGACGTATTGCAGGGCCGAGGGTTCAGGGAGGAGACAAGAAACCGAAAGTTGCAGAAGTGCAGAAGGATGAAGTCCTATTGGATCAGTTGAAGTATTGATTTGAGTTGACTTCTCTTTGGTGATTTGAAGGAAGTTTCTTGAATGCCGACTTGGTGGATGGAGGAGAGTCTGTGTCATGGTCAATTAAGTCCTGGATTGTCTCACTTTGACTTGGTTCTTCTAGTGGAAAGAGTTTGACTGGGTTTAACTTTTCCCTTATAAGGGTTTTTTTCCCTGGCTTGGAGCCTAGCTCTGGTGTTCTTTTTATTATCTTTGTGATCTTCTTGTTGGCATTTGTCTTGATGATGGAAAGAACATAATAATAATGAAGAACAAATCTAAATATCACAAGAACTTGTCAAAAGATCAAAAGGAAATCAAGTTAAAGAACTCTAATCTATATTCTGCCCTAGATTGCCAACACCAAATATATTTTTCATCTTCCACAAATATCTGATAATGGGCAATTGACATCAGGTGGTTTACTGTCATGCATCCCATATATAGTTTACTATCACATGTTACTTATTTCTGTGACTGTCATCATACATCAAGGGTTATACTTCATGTCTTACTGCCATCAGAGATGAAGGTCACCGATATGAATTTTCAACACTGTAATATAGGAACAAGAGCACTACCGTATATGTCAAAGGAAACCATGGTCACAAGTGTCGTATGTCATCAAAAGAGCAAGGCTTACAGACACTATGGTTATAGTCAATTGGATTGTCGTGACAAAGATCACATATATGAATCACTGAAATCGAATCATTAGCATATATAAGTGCAGGAAACACTGAGATATGACAGAGTATACATATATGTGCGAGAGACTCAAAGTATAGTGCCATGAAGCTCGTTCAGACCGTATATAAATTCGTCCAAACTGCAGTAAGTAAAAGTCATATAGAGTGTGCCCAGATCATAGAGATAAAAGAGTACAGGCTCGTCCAGTCCATATGTTCCTTGCAGACTTGCTTATACAATCTATGGAGTTGTAATAGAGAAATCCACGAGCGACAGAATCCAAAGTTCTCCTCATACTGTCATAGATCATGTCAATTCAGTTATGTAACAGTCAAGTTACAGTTAGCCAACCATACTGTCATGCTACCTCAGGCTTCACTGTTAGGTCATTTACCAAAGTCAATGTCATATAAGGGTCATTGCTATGAAGCTGGAGTTGTTGCCATACAACATTTTTCTATATATGTTATCATCCACTTAACTGTCAACTCCAACACTACATTTCTGTTGTATACAAAGGGACAGCATGCATTACATCAAGTTATTGTTATGATCAACATTGCACAAAGAGGGGACGTTTTTTGGAAGCGGGGACGCGGAAGCGTCATTTTCCAAAAATTTAGGAAGCGAAGCGTTTCGGAAGCGTCTAGTGTGTATATATATATATATATTTTGCATTTATATTCAAAACAACAATCCCAATTACCATATTAGTTGTAGAAGACATGAAAACATGCATATTTTTACATAAATCAAGATAGATATAACATCCATCATTCCATTGTACATCAATAATTAATTATTCGAGCATCAGGAATCTAGATTCTAGATCCTAGCAATTACAAACATACATCAAATAATTAGGCATGATAAAACATTTAAGCATACTATAAAACATAAATGATAAACATAAAACATTTAAGCATACTATAAATTTTAAAACATAAAACATTTAAAAATTAAGCATATTATAAAACATAAATGATAAACATAAAACATTTAACCATATTATAAAACATAAAGCATATTATAAGTGAGCAACTGTCAAGAGTCCAAGACTCAACATTAGTCATGTCCAAAATTCAAATAATAATGTTTACAAAATAGGCCACTTGGCCACCACCAAGACAAAAAGTTCAAATTCACAAAAAACCTACAAGTCTAATGATAATCTATGACAAAAGCAGTAAAGTGTGAACACTGAAAATATCTACTCATCTCTCCTCCTTCCACCTCGAAGAGTACGTGATGGTGCGCCTCCACGTGGTGACAATGAAGAAGATGGTGGCTGCGGAAGCTGTGGCAATGGCACTGTAACTGATGAAGATGAAGCCCCTGCTGTTGGTTTTGAACCATGGAACCTAGGAAGCACGGGACCAGTGGGGGGTGGCATTTCAAGTCGATCATCATCATCATGGGTAAGAGCATCCTCTAATTGCTCTAATCACAACACCCCATCTTCCAAATTGGTCTCCTCTGGATACCTGTCCCAAACCTTAAGGTCTCTGTTACTCTTTGCATCTTCACAGTAATGGGACAACAATCTCAAGTTGTAATGAACATAAACCAAGCTCTCTGCCCGGTCTAAACTCAACCTGTTCCTTTTAACACTGTGGATGAAAGAATAAGAGCTCCAACACCTCTTTGTAGAAGAAGTGTTTATCACCTGTGATAGCACCCACAATGCCAAACTCTGTAGAAGTGGAGTAGCACCTCCATGCATGTTCCACCACTCAACAGAAGAAAAACTCTCTCGATCTCTAATAGCATGCATGCTCCCAAATGGAGCAGTGGAAAGTGTATAGCTGCTCAATTGTTTCCGTACCAAGTGTGCCTCCTCCTCATCAGGGACTAATTTATCCAGTGCATCCATATATTTGATTAGGACCTCTGGATCTAGGTGTGGTTTTCTCCTGCTCGCCCCCCTAGGTGTTGTTGTAGAAAGCCATGATGGACTATAATATTTAGGTGTCAATACCTATGCTAATGCATGCAATGGAATATTTAGCATATCCCATCGTTTTATCACCTCTGCATGAATATATTTGTACAAGGTGGTATCTCTAGGCTCAACAATGTCTTTAATCTGCCCCAACATGTTGTCCATTTGATCATACACCTCCCCAATTATTGGCTTATCTGAATCCCCAAACTTGATCATGTAATAAATTGGTTTGGTGAATTGCAAAACATATTTAACCCGTGACGAAAAAACATGTCAAGAATAGTGTCCTTTGCTGCATTAGCACCATCTCTATCAGTGTTAATCTCCTCCCATGATTCAGCGGTGACCATATTAGTTAGAGCTTGTCTCACCTTCACTAGCCGCCTAAAGGTGAGGTAATAACTTGCAAATCTGGTTTTTGCAAGTTTAAGCAACTGGAACTTGGAGTAAGTGCCATAGAAGTAGTTAACCCTTGTATGCTTTGTGATAAATTTAATGAGCTTCTTCCCTCTCTTGTAAAGCTCATTAATCCACCCACATTCTTTATGCTTCACAATATCATGCATCAAAAGGTTCAATGTGTGCACCAAGCACCCAGACCAAGATATGTGTGGATAAGTATGCTCAATAATTTTACCTGCTCCTTTACAATTTGCTGCATTATCTGTGATCACTTGAACCACTTTGCTAGGACCAACATCTCTGATTGATTGCAATAGGATATCTGCGATGTTTTGGGAAGTTGCACTGACAGAGGAGGAATCATGACATGCAATAAACACTGCACCAGTAGCAGAAACACCAAGAACATTTATCAAATGTTGGTTTCTGATATTTGTCCACCCATCTGATACAATGGATACCTCACTATGCACCCACTCATTTGTAAAACGTGTCAAAGATGCTTGAGCCTTTCCTTTTTCTCTTTCTAATAACACTGTTCTAGCTTTCTCATAGTTGGGGGACTTGTATCGTTTTGGGGCTTCATTGATGCCCTTTACCATTTCATGCCAATAGGGAGAGCGAAGCACATTGAATGGTACACCGCAAGCACAAAGAAATCGGACTATCTTTCCATCCACATCATCCCTTGCAACAACATTAAGGAAATTTGCTATTGTTTTTCTACCTCCAGAACTTGCAGAAACATCATGAGCAGATGAGCTACCAAATCTAGAGGTTGCACTTGATTCAGATTCAATTTTTTGTTTTCTTTTTGTTGTGCAGCCTCCTCTATTTGGATGTATTTTCTTCTTTGTTCAGCTGGAACCTTTGGGCAAATTGCTATCCCCACAACACCCTTTCTTTCATCACCTGTCCATCACCCCACAAAGATCCCTCCTCACACGGGTATATGAACCACTATATGGTTTTCCTCCATGACAACCAGTAGGGCACAAAAAATTGTAGCTTCCACCACCTTTTCCCCCTTCAAGTTTGGTCACATAGTTCCACAAGGGTGTTAATGCAACTTTCCCATCTTGTGATTCAATGTTTTCATCATCCCCTTCCTCTTCAAAGCCTTCCTCCTCATCATACATTGGGTCACTCATATGGTGACCACTTTTCTCTTCTTCTTCATGTTCTTCTCTTCTATTTCTACGCCCCCTTACCATCATCAAAACCAAGAGTGGAATGATACATAGAACCCAAAGAAACATCATCTTTGAGTATGGATATAAATGGTGAACAACCTGCAAATAAATGTACAAGAAGAAAGAATTGGAAAGTGTAGGAGAGGGAAGAGAGAAAATACAAAAAACAATGACAAAAAAAATAAGAGAGTTTGGGGTTTGCACTTACCTCTTTAGCTCTTGTAGATGGAAGCCCTTCTTTACTCCTCCAAGTTCCTCCTCCTTCACTCCTCCAAGCTCTCCTCAACTCTCTCTTCTCCAAGCTCTCTTCTCCTCTCTTTCTCGTCTCTTTTCCAAGCTCTCTTCTCCTCTCTTCTCCAAGCTTTCCAAAAACAAAAGTGAGCAAATAATAGGTGAAATAGAGCTTATAACCTTTTCATCATATCCCTATCCCAAGACTAACTCACTAACTAACCGAGATAAAGCCAAAAAATAAATAAAAAAAATTGCTTTTTTAGTGCGCAAGTCGGATCAATATGACGATGTACGGAACCGCTCGTGAACCGTACGAATCCGTACAGGAATCGCGGCGCTTCCGTACGACGATCCATCGTACGATCCACGGATCCGCTGTATGGAAACACGGATCCGGCCGTATGGATCCGACTTTCCAGGAAACACAAATTTTTTTGTGAAACGCGTTTCGCTGTATGGATCCCGTATGGTTCCGTACGGGACGCGTTTCAGGGGTTGGAGCCCGGGGGGGGGGGACGTTTCCTACAACATTGGTTATGATTGCCAAGGTCACTGTTACTGTATATATATATATATATATATATATATATAGTATAACCCACATAGTACCTTGTCATCATTCTGAAGCAACTCACTTAAAAGTTAAAACTGAAGTAATTTGTTTTATACTATAGCAGCTCAAAACCTTTAAATAATTCTTAATACATGATATGCTACACACATTGCACTGCTGTAGCTTGGATCATAGACTGACTTACCATTTTGTATTATTTGGAACATACCTATCACTTGATCACTGTGATTCTCAACAACTCGATAGCCTTTCGTAACTCAGATCAGACATTACTGACTTGCATACCTTAAGGTGTGTAAGACCCAAAGGTTACTCGTATTACTGTAGGATATCATGCCCAAAAGAGATACTTGCACTTGCCTCGTTCAATCAGTTCCCTCTCGTAGCCACCTCTTCCTAGTCTTTCTTAAAAAAGAAAATCAATGTTAGCCAATTACGTATGCAGTCAACAACTATATACAACATATCAACAAAAGAGCAAAGACTAGGGTACTTATCTTTATCGGAGAAGGAAGCTATCGGTTCCCTCTTGATCAACCATAGTTCATCAATATAACAAAGTTGTATGTAAGAAAAGTTCCCTCTACCAGGATTTTAGTTTCCAGATCCTTCTAGTGATCAAATTATTTCCTATTGGAGACCAGCCCAACTAGGGTTTCTCAAAACAATCATTGATCATATCCATAATGTTTCAATGCTGAGACCCTATTGCAAATTAAGGCCACTTCTTGAACATTCCTTCCAAACCCTAACCATCAGAGGGTGCTTATGGTCTTTTTCAAACCCTAGAATTCTTTTAGGTCTCTGCCACTTTCATTTCTTTGCTTAACTTGAGCAAGGGATCCTTCAAAGGTGTCTTTCCTGGGGTGATCTTACTGACTTTTCTTCAGCCCATCTCTGATACCATGTTAAATTTTCTTAGGGCTAGTGTTCTATGTTGAAGATTGTTGTAGTTTTCCCATTCTCTGACATTTTCATATTGCATTCACTCCATAACATTTTAAGCAACAATATAGAAATAACATTATCATTAATAATGCAGTAGAACAATATGGATCGATAGAAGAAAAGCATACGCGATAGAGACACCATGATTTGGTCAGAGACCAGGGAAAAACCCCAGAAGGGTGAAAACCCTTTCCAAGTTCTTTTATTAGATTGTCATTAAATGTTCAGTAGAGAGATATATAGTACAATATATCAGGCCACCAAGGCCAATAACAAAAATATATACATGAGGGAAATAAGGCCTTCAACACAAGGCTGAGAGCATAAGTACCTTACTTTCAATCACTGTCATCTTAGATTCATTCTTGACTTTCAATCACTGTCATCTTAGTTTTATTATGTGAGATAGAGATATGACAACCTTTACAATCGCTGTCAACTGATCTTATCATGTCCTTGTGAATACAAAGCAACATATCATGGTCATCACAGACATATTCCAACTGTCATTATGGGAACAAGACTTCATACAACGGACTGAATGCTAGAGCACTGTTACTGTAACATCAAGACTACTATTATGCATCATTCATCATCATGAAGGTAAGACATGGAGTATCAAGATGTCATTGTCACACTTTACTTCCAAATCATGACTGTTACTCATCAACTGCCACTGTTATAAAATACTGTTATTGACATTAAGGTTTCCGCTGCAGGGTTACGTTTATCAAAGTCATTGACTATTTGTTAAATTTAGGTAACCATGGTGTTCTATGCTTGATGCACTTTTACTTCAATCTTTCTTAGGCCCTATACAAAATAGCAATCACACAAACTTGAAAGTAAAATGCTGATAGAATACAATAACAGATCAATAGAAGACAAGCCAAATATAGATCAGATTTACAATTCCATTTGTCCAACAAAGATATGAGATATTGTGGCGTTACGGTGGTCAGCAGGATGCTTCAACCAACAAAGTCTTTCTCGGTCAGGGAACACTTTCATGTGTCACACCCACAACCCTCAAAGACAGCTCATCACAAGTCAATGCAAGTCAAACTAGGGACAATGCAGAAAAGTCAACGCAAGCAACTTCAGAAAAGTCAACGCAACAAACTAGGGCTTCGGTCAAACAGCGCAAAATTTCTCGATTTTAGTGCCTAGCTGTACGGCCTCCTAAAATCGAAATTTCTGCAGAAGATTGAGGTCAAATGACCAAGGGTTGACCACGGTCAACGTTGGTCAACGCTGCAACAAAATAGCCCTAAACATATCAACGTAGAAAACATAAAGCCCTAAACAGATCAATGCAGAAAACAACAGCTCCGCTCCACATGTGTGAGGGAAAAAGGCCTCCAAATGCTATCGAACCAATTAGATCACAATGAGAGAATGTGTGATGAGATGATGAGAAAATGACCTCCAAGTCTCTCCAATTTATATTCATCAATGAGCGTGTGTGACACATCTCTTAGGCATGTGGAATAAATCTGGCCGACCTTGCACATGCGGAAAATAAATTCAAAATCAATGTTCTACTCACTCGATCAAGATGATCTTTAGATCAATCTTGCATCTCTTTGAAAGAGGAATCCAACAAAAATATGACCATCATCATATGAGCAGTGCAACATGGAGTTTGGACCTAGTTGCCCAAAATTAACACTCCCTCTCAACTAGGGAGAACTCCGTCAACAAGTGCCATCCATCATGTACCAAACCAAACATCGTGCATCATCCCGTCGTAACTTGCTTTGCTGGCTCTTTATTTCAGAACAAAAGGTGAGTCACAAAGACATCACACAAAACTGAACCGAAGTCAGCTTAGAGGTAAAAACCTCTCTTTGTAATATTCCTAAATTAGCATGCAGCTAATTGGAATATAAATTTTGCTCCAAACACATAGTTAGATGAATAAATGGGTAGGGAGGCCCTTAAATCTTTTTAGCAACAATAAATCCCTCTTAATGGGGAAAGGGATCATATTCATAGCTGGATAAAACACCTTCATGTGTGAACAAAGGCTAAATGCATGTGGACAAAGTCAAGTTTGACCAAGTCAACAAAGCTAGTATGGAGGATGTGGAACATTAATGAAGATAACCTAGTGGGAATATGGATCAGCTTAGATAGTTAGAATAAAGCCACCTTGAGTGTGGAAGAAGACATTGCATGGAGATCCAGTTAAGATTGACCAAATCCATCAGCACTGTTATGGAGGTGCGGTATTGATGATGGGACAACGCAATTTTGGAGGGAGATTCATTGTATGAAGATGGAAACCCTAATGAGTGAAACCCAAGGTGAGAAGGTTCACATTTGTTTATAAGGAAGAGAATGGCAACCATATGGGGTTAGCTTATGATTATGATTTTCTGAATATATGGTCTGTTTAGACATATTTCTTTCTTTGGCTATTTAGATGAGATAGAGTGCTGTTTAGCACAGGGTGTTCCTGATCGGGAATCCCACCTCTTCTATTGAGTTGCTCTTGGAGGAGCCTTGCACCATATTGTCCACTATTTGGCTTAAGGCCAAGCTTCATCTTCCTTTAACAACAGATCCTGTTGAGGGTTTGTCTGTTTCAGTAAGCTGCAGCAAGTGGAGACTAAATCTTCAGATCTAGGCCATCTCAATACTTATTTTCAGTGGAGGGGGGTTCTACTCCATTGGGAGATCAATATTGAAGGCATTGAGCTTCATTTCCAGATCTTGGCATTAGGCCAACTACATTATGTCTCCTACGACGTAGTAATTATCTAGACCTGCGTTATTTCTGCAGGTGTATTTGCAGGGTGTTTCAGCACATCAGTTGGAGAGTGCTTTTCTTGGTGTTGGGGATCTGCCCTTCACTTTGGAGATCTGTTGGAGGAGATCATTTTATTGTTTATATCAGATCAGATCCACTTTCCAGATCAGAATATTTCCATGGATCTGCAGTCTTAGATCTCATATCTACATCTTGTACTTGATATTTTGCTGAAAACCCCAAGGGGAATTGATAAAGGAGCTTGTGTTGTGTATGGATCTGCTATAGATCTAAATTTTTGTTTACATACTTGCTCTAGAGCTGATGTACAACCTATTGTTGTTGCAGAGGTAATAAAATAACGCTGTCATGGTATTCCAGCTTTAATACATGGGTGCAACCCCTCTTTTTGCATGATTTTGGGCTATTTATGGCATGGGAGACCTGTTTAACTATGCAATAGTGATTTTCTTCTGATTTCCTTTTAGATTTGAGTGTTATAATATCAGATCTAAGGAATCCTTGAGTTGCACTTGACAGTTATTGCATACATTTTAGAAAACTGCGTTATTTATGCATATATTGCTGAGTTTTCCCATTTTAGGATATTACACTCTCGGACTCAAAAGAGCTTCATACTAACCCGAAGTTAGTTTACTGACCCGAAGTCAGTTTAGAGGATAAAACCTCATCATACTTGATCCTAGATCAAGGTGTTGGACACGTGCCATCTTAGACATAGAGAGTATGACAATCTCCGATGCGTCCATCGGTTTTGCTATGGTCTCTATCCACATTTCCCACCTCATTGGCCAAATGAGAGGTACTTCCCACGAGTACGAAACTCCATGGGTAGGATGCATGTGGGGCACAGATCAAAGAGAGACGAACCAACTCAATATCATAACAGTGGGGCAGAAGCACAACAAGGTTTGGCAAGCCTAGCCTCGTATGTGCTTGTAGCTCCAAGAAGCTATTCCCAAGCTCCCTGGAGATCCCAGAGCTCATAGTCCAACTCAAGCACGACCCTCAGAATAGGGTCTTTCCACGATTCCAAGCTTCTCACAGAAGGTAGGAATTTGACCTTCCCCAGGGGCTTAGTGAGAATATCCGTGACCTGCTCATCAGTTCCTATATGATCAAGCCTTACGACACCTCGCTGTACCATATCCCGGATAAAGTGGTACCTGATATCAATATGCTTGGATCGATCATGGAACATGGGATTCTTAGAAAGACGAATTCCACTCTGGTTATCACAAAGGATAACGGTGGTATCTAGCACATTCCCGAAAAACTCACTGAAGAGCTTTCGCAACCAAACAACTTCACAACAGGCCATACTTGCTGCAATGTATTCGGCCTTAGTGGTGCTCAACTGCTCATTCAAGATATCGAAGCAGAACCCAAGGTGAAGGAACATCCAGATGTGCTCTTGTGATCCACCACATTGCCAACCCAATCGGCATCAGTGTGTCCATGGAGTCTCAAACTCCCGACAGTGTATCTTAGCCCATGGTTGATTGTGCCCCGAGGATATCTCAACAGATTCTTGGCACCAATCCAGTCAATGGGATGAGGTTCAACCATATGTTGACTCAAAGTGTTCACTGCAAAACATATGTCCGGACGAGATTTCACTAAGAACATCAGGGCCCCTACGAGTTGTCGATACTCGGTAGGATTTGCTAGAACGGGCCCAACAACGTTTCCACTCAACTTCTTAAAGTTGAGTTCCATTGGTGTCGACATAGACTTATAGTCCACCATTCCAAATCTCTCGAGTAGCTTCACGACATATTTTCCTTGAGAAAGGAAAATCTTGCCTGGCCTCTGCCAGACCTCCAAGCCTAGGAAGTAGTGCATCAGTCTTAGGTCTTTCATGTCAAACTCGGATGCTATCTCCCTCTTACACTGATGAATGAGAGGGTCAACACCTATCAGGAAGAGATCGTCCACATAGAGAACCAAAATGAAAGGCCTTTCTCTATCAACCTTAAATTAAAGGTTCGGATCAACTTTACTTCGAGGGAAGCCCAACTTCATCAAGTAGCTATCTATCCTCTCGTACCAAGCCCTGAGGGCTTGCTTCAACCCATAGAGGGATTTCTTCAACTTGCATACATGGGTGTCTCTATCTTGGACTTCGAACCCAAAGGTTGCTCCACATAAACCTCTTTCTTTATAGGTTCATGCAGAAAAGTGGTGTTCACATCCATCTGATGTAGACTCCATCCTTACGTAGCAGCAAGGGCAATAATAGATCGGATGGTGGTATAGCGGGCGACAGGTGCAAATATATCATCATAATCTATGCTTTCCTTTTGAGAGAAGCCTCGGGCAACGAATCTTGCCTTGTACTTTTCAACACTTCCATCAGATCCATGCTTGATCTTATAGAGCCATTTTGAGGTGACAACAGATTTGTCCTTCGGTCTCGGGACCACTTCCCAGACATCATTCTTCATAATGGACTCATATTCTTCGTGCATAGCATCCTTCCAAACTTGATGCTTTACGACTTCTTCAAATGTTCCAGGCTTAGATTGTACTATCGTACTCATGGATGCTAGATACCCTTGGTATCTCTTCGACTTCTTGCTTTCACGGAATGTCCCCCTTGGGGCACTATGTCTCTCGACATCTTCGAGAGTATTCCTAAGCCATGAAGGACTTCTCTTATTTGAAGGAGGTGGATCAATGGGATCCATAGGTCCTTCAACATCGGGCATTAGGTCATCCTTCGGCTCTTCCATCTTCCTTGCTTCTTCATCTTCTTTATCTTTCTCGGAGCTAGGAAGATTTCTTACTTTCGTGAGGGAAACATCTTCATTGAAGTTGACATCGTGGCATATCTCCACTTCTCTTTGACCAGGCACATAGACTCTATATGCCTTCTTAGTTTCATTGTAGCCCACAAACATTCCTTTCTTTCCAGAAGCATCCAAATTGCTTCTCTTTTCTTTCGGCACATGAAAGTAAACAGGACAACCAAAAACTCTAAAATGAGAAACATCATGTTTTTTACCAGAGAAGACTTCTTCGGGAGTTGTGGAGTCCAAAGCGGAATGCGGGCATCTATTTTGAACATACACAGCAGTGTTCGCAGCTTTCCCCCATAGAAACTTCGGAAGACCTTGGTCACATAGCATGGCGTGGGCAACTTCCACAATAGTCCTGTTCTTTTTTTCAGCAGCACCATTTTGCTCAGGAGTGTATGCAGTTGTGGTCTCCCTCTTAATGCCAACTTCTCTACAAAAGTCATTAAACTCATTTGACTCATACTTGGTCCCATCTTCGGTCCTCAAAACTTTGATTTTCTTTTCGGTTTGATTTTCCACCAAGGCCTTAAAGGTACAGAACCATTTGAATGCTTCGTCCTTTTTCTTCAAAAAATAAATCCCAGTCTTACGGTAGAAGTCATTTGTAAAAGTCATGTAATAGGAACATCCTCCCAAGGATGTCACAGGCAACATACCAGATAAGTCAGAGTGTATCAACTGCAAGATATCAGTTGTCTTTGTGACACTTGAGGGGAATGGTCCCCTTGTATGCTTCCCTTCAGCACAACCCTAACATATGCCTTCATGATTATCTCTAAATTCGGGCATCCTTGTCACCACCTTCCTTGCTTTGGGAAGGGCTTTGTAATGAAGGTGTGCAAACCTCTGGTGCCATAACTCTATTTGAAGAGTTGTATCACATGTCATAGCCCCCAATGGACTTCCTCCAACCTGGTAGAGTGTATCAACTCTAAAACCAATAGAAAGAGCTTCCTTGAAGTTCTTCTTCCAGATAAGTACCTTTCCATCAACGAATGCCACCTTGAACCCTTTGTCTTCCATTGTCGAAATGGACACAAGGTTCTTCTTCAAATCAGGTACATACAACAGATCTTGTAATCAGATGACTTGACCTTGAGATAAATGGAGGGTCACAGTCCCTGCCCCTTTCACGGGATAGGTGGCATTATCTCTAAGGATAATTTCCAGATTAGTATCCTTCTCAACCAAATCCGAAAGGTGTAGAAATTTGATAACCCACTCCGGTTTTTAGTTTCTCCTTATTTCTCCCATAAAGTTAAATGCCCATTCCCATAACCATACATTCAACAAGTTGGAAAAATAAATATTTTTTGAAAACACAAATTCTGGAAATTTGTAATATTCCTAATTAGCAACAGCTAATTGGAAATATTAATTTTTGACTACTTTACTTTAATAAAGTTAAGTTAGAAATAAAGTGGGTGAAAGGGACACTTAACTCACACTAAGGATAAAAAGCATTTCCTAAAGTCATTTGGAGACATGATTAATTGGCAGCGTGGGGCCTAGAGGACGAAGTGGCAACGTGGAGGAGATGTCAGCGTGGGCAGCGTGGGCCCAAGACAGCGCAAAGCTAGAGGGACAGCGTGGCTCAAGGGGACAACACAGTTTTGGTGGGGCTTAGGTGAGAGCAAGGCTCTCCAAGCATTAAAAGGGAGAGAGGCTCCTCATTTGCTCATTCTATTATGCATCTATGATATTTGTCTTTTGACATTGAGCACGCTTTTGTTGTTGAGCAAAGTCTGCACGTGATGTTCAGCGCATCGGGTGTCTCCGTGCGGAGATCCCAACCTCAGCCCCGGGGGACTTCGAGTACCTGCTCGAGTGAAGAGTTCTATCCTTGATTTTCCTTAGAGAGTTGTAGCAGCCACAGTTGGGATCATTCACTTGCATAGACGACGCAATCAGTGAGAGGGAGCATGCAGTCTTTGGAGGAGGAGATTCTGGATTGAGGGTTTATCAGGGGATTCAGCCCGAGAGAGTTGGAGAGGGTTAGCACATTTTGGTAGAGTTGGAGGCCATCTTTTGCAGCAGATCATTCAGGGCCAACATTCATCACTAAGATAGCATTATACCTCAAGGGAGGTCATTTTCCGAGGTCATCCATTTCTAGAAAGCTCTTTGGGCTTTTCTGGGTATTTGGTGGAGAGCCCATTCCCAAAGTTTTACAATTTTTTGAGGTGGGGAGCAGCCCCAAAGAGTTGATCTATTCCAGCAGGAGCAGTAACATAGCAGCAACACCAGCAGCTTTGGAGATAACGCAGTCATTGAGGGAGCAACCATTCCATGATATAGTTTGAGAGTATTTCTACGCTTGCCTAGTGCAAGCCAAGGTGCCATCATTCTGATCACCTTTGTATTCATTTTATCTTTCAGCACTTAATAAAATAGCTCAGCGTTCTCCATGTTTTGTCTTATTCGTATGGATGAGAGGGAGCATGCAGTCTTTGGAGGAGGAGATTCTGGATTGAGGGTTTATCAGGGGATTCAGCCCGAGAGAGTTGGAGAGGGTTAGCACATTTTGGTAGAGTTGGAGGCCATCTTTTGCAGCAGATCATTCAGGGCCAACATTCATCACTAAGATAGCATTATACCTCAAGGGAGGTCATTTTCCGAGGTCATCCATTTCTAGAAAGCTCTTTGGGCTTTTCTGGGTATTTGGTGGAGAGCCCATTCCCAAAGTTTTACAATTTTTTGAGGTGGGGAGCAGCCCCAAAGAGTTGATCTATTCCAGTAGGAGCAGTAACATAGCAGCAACACCAGCAGCTTTGGAGATAACGCAGTCATTGAGGGAGCAACCATTCCATGATATAGTTTGAGAGTATTTCTACGCTTGCCTAGTGCAAGCCAAGGTGCCATCATTCTGATCACCTTTGTATTCATTTTATCTTTCAGCACTTAATAAAATAGCTCAGCGTTCTCCATGTTTTGTCTTATTCGTATGATGTCTCTCTAGTTGCTGTAGTTTCTTGTTTATGTGCTTTATATCGCTGTTTATTTCTATTCGGAATATTACAAAATTGCAGAAATAAAAACACAAAAATATTTTCAGCCACACAGAAATTTGACACGCTGATTTTTGGTCAATATGACCTTGGAAAAACCCCCTACAACTCTTGGGGAAAACTAGTTCGAAAGCTCTTCTTTATTTTTGATAAATAGCTTTTACAGTGAGAGAGATATACTCAAAATTTTTTTAGCAACCAAACAAATACAACTTATCTCATTTTCCATGCTTAACCACCGCCTCGGAGAATGTGCAAACAACAAAACAGGAACAACAATAAATGTTGTACGTAATTCCTTGTTTTCTGTGCCTACAAACACATCAATAAATGCTGCTGTACGACTTCCTCGATTTGCGTGCATAGTAGTAATAAATGTCGCTGCACGGCCTCGAATTGCGTGCAGAGGGACATCAATAAATGATGTAAGAAATCTGCCTCATTTTCTATGCACAAGTATAGCAACAACATGTATGGTCTGCCTCGAAAACTGTGCCACAAAACAACAAACCCTCACCTCGAAATTTGTGCCAGAATGCTATACGTTTGCCTAGGAATACGTGCGCAAACTGCTATATGGAATCTACCTTGGAAAACATGCCCAAACTGCCTTGAATTGTGTGCCAATCCTTGTACAGATTTGCTGAATGCTGCCTCGGTATGCATGCCAAGGTTCTGCTCTCCTTCACCTCACTGCTTAGAAATCTCCTTTGTTCCCTTCTTCTCCTTCTCTCAATCTGCTCATGAAAAACTGAACGATCTTTTCCCTCTTTTCCTTTTTTAACCTAACTCTAAGTGACTTTTGGGGAATCTTTAAATCCAATCACTGAGATAGCTTTAGATCTAGGGCTGAGATTAAATGTGCATTTAAATCTCACTTTCTATTTTTTAATTCACCCCATTTTAATAAAGACCCTTTTAGTCATTTATTTCCAAAGTCACTTTTCACTTTCTAATTTCACATTGACTTTATTAAAGTCACTTTAAAATTAGACTTAGTAACTTTATCACTTAAAGTCATTTTTAAATTAGATTTGACTTTATAACTTATAAAGTCACTTTAGGAGAAAAAGTTAAATTCTTTTGGACACTTTTCCCTAGGCCAAAGATCAAAGCCTTAGGGAACCACTTGTCCTCCGGTAACCAATTTTCAACACTCCCTCTTACCGAGGAAGGTGTTCCTCACCACACCCATCTTGTCTCTGAAGTAGACATGCTTGCCCCGTGGTAAGGCTTTGGTAAATATATCTGCTACCTGCTCATCTGTGGGAATATACTCAAGCTTCACAACTCCCTTCTGAACATAGTCTCTGATGAAATGATATCTGATGTCGATATGCTTTGACTTGTCATGAAATACTGGATTCTCTGTGAGTTTAATGCAACTATGATTATCACAGTAAATCACTGAAGGTCTCAACGGCTGACCAAATAATCCAAACAACATCTTACGAAGCCATATGGCCTCACAACTAGCTAGACTGGCTGCCATGTACTCTGCTTCCGCTGAACTCAATGCTACTGACTGCTGCTTTCGGCTGAACCATGACACCACTGCCGAACCCAACCCAAAACAGCACCTTGAAGTGCTCTTCATATTAGAAGCACAACCTGCCCAATTAGAATCAGTGTAATCTGCCAATCTCACTCCATCTCCCTGCATATAATCCAGACCATACTCCACTGTCCCCTGCAACAACCCAGTGCACCCTCCTAGGCCCACACATGAACTGGCTCATCTTGTTGACTACAAAACATATATCTGGTCTAGTGTTGACCAAATACATCAAGGAACCAATCAGCTGTCTATACAATGTGGGATCCACCAACTCAGAATCTGAAGCATGAAGCGTCTTCTAGTTTAGTGATCATAGGTGTTGACATGGGTCTACAATCCTCCATGTGGAATCTGCTAAGGATGTCCACAATATACTTCCTCTGTCCCAGAAAGAAATGCCCCTCCTCCTGCCACACCTCCAAACCCAAAAAGTAATGCATCAAGCCAATGTCCTTCTTCTCGAACTCCGAGGAAAGATCTCTCTTGCAACCCTCTATGAGTCTCTTTGCACTCGTAATGACCAAGTCATCCACATACACCACCAGAATGAGAGGCTCCTCACCTATCACAATAAAGTATAGGTTTGGATTTGCATCACTCTTTGTGAAGCCCATCTCCTGCAAGTACGTATCAATCCTGGAGTACCAAGCTCTAGGAGCTTGCTTCAGGCCATAAAGGGCCTTCTTCAGTTGCATACATGAGACTCCTTCCCATGCGCCTAAAAGCCCTGTGGCTACTCAATGTACA